>OX155893.1:65530969-65693469 GCA_944588485.1 Phosphuga atrata | reverse complement strand
TCTGTTGAATTTTATTTGACTTTATTAGCGCGTTAATAAAAACCAACAATAGTTGAATTCCGTGTTCAACATCCAATTACATAATAAAAATGGAACTTTAGTAAATAAAAAAACAAATGTCACTTCGATTTATAGTTGCAATAATTATTTTTTTTCCTATTTTGCGTCTATAATGAAGTCACTATAATGACAAGAGCAGACAAGACCGGACTAGACCAGAAAAAAACCAGACAAGATCAGACAAAACCAAACATGACCAGATAATACCACACAAAACCAGGCACAATCAGACAAGACCAGACTAGACCAAACAAGACCAGACAAACCATTAAAACTCATATGGGTTCCTTAATGGCTCGCCAAGTGCGATACAATTTTCTCAATATGTATCGGCGATTTTTTTATTTAGAAATGGCAGAAAAAGTCGCAAAATAGAAAAAATAGTATACAAATTCGTTCATAAGGCGTTTTTCGGACTTATCTATTAGAAAACCCCTTGCTACGCTCGTCGTTTTCTAAACATTGACGCGTGCTGAAAAATCGCTCTTATTGCACTCGTTCTTTATTCTTTAATATATTATTAGAGTATTCTTAGATTATATTCACCATATATTTGCAATGTCATCTAGTAATCAAATACAAATGTAGTTTCATTAAATAAACCCCCTGGACAAGACATTTTATTTACTAGTCTTGTCGGATCTTGTCTGGTCTTCTCTGGACTTGTCTGGTTTTGTCTGGTCTTGTCTGGTTTTCTCTGGTCTTGTCTGGTCTTGTCTGGTCTTGTCTGGTCTTGTCTGGTCTTGTCTGGTCTTGTCTGGTCTTGTCTGGTCTTGTCTGGTCTTGTCTGGTCTTGTCTGGTCTTGTCTGGTCTTGTCTGGTCTTGTCTGGTCTTGTCTGGTCTTGTCTGGTCTTGTCTGGTCTTGTCTGGTCTTGTCTGGTCTTGTCTGGTCTTGTCTGGGCTTGTCTGGTCTTGTCTCCTGTTGTCTGGTCTTGTCTGGTCTTGTCTGGTCTTGTCTGTTCTTGTCTAGTCTTGTCTGGTCTTCTCTGGTTTTGTCCGGTCTAGTCTCGTCTTGTCTGGTCTTGTCTGGTCTTGTCCGGTCTTATCTGGCCTTGTCTGGTTTGTCTGGTCTTGTCTGGTCTTCTTATCTGTGTTATTCTAAACTCTTCTAAACTTATCTGTGTATTACAGTCTGACTAGCCTTGTTTTTATAGTCGCTGACTAGGACTGTCTATCTAGTCTTGACTGTTCACTCTTGTCGGTCTGTCCTCCTCGGTAGCGTAGACCACCTACCCGCGTGGCAATCGGGAGACCCAGGTTCGATTCCCGGATGGGGAGGTATCAACTACGACGGTTTTCAACAACTGTCCTGGCTGCCCACACTAAGTGAATGCGAAATATGCGATACCGGGGTGGCACTTGGTGAAAGCTATAGTGGAATAGGGCGTTTAGTGAGAGCTGCCCCCAAAACCACTTTTTAAAAAAGGCTTGTTGGACTAGACTTGCCTGTCCAGTTTTGTTTTTCTAGGCTTGTCTGTATGTATTGTTAGTCTACCAGTCTCCAGTAGTACCAGTCTCTTGTCTGTTCAGTGCTGTCTGTCTAATTCTGTCTGTCTTAACTTTGTACAACAAATCATTCCTGTCCAGTCTTATATATCTAGTCTTGAATATTTAGTCTTTTCTGCCTAGTAGTGTTTGCCTATTCTTATCTCTCCATTCCTTTTCTGTCAAGTGTAGTATTTTTTACGGGGGCGTAGCAAGCTTATCAATGACAAATTCTCATAAATTCTTCTTCAGGTTTCCTATACCTATTTCCACTCCAGCGGGGAAAACGAGCCTTAACACTCCGTCGTATAGAATGTTCCACAGTGTAGGGCTCATAACCGAGTCCTGTGGATCACCACTATTTTCTTCGCATTCGACGACCTCACTGCCATTTCATCTATATTCTCCTATTTGAAAGGTACTCCTAGTTGAAAGGCACACTAGCCGCAGCAGGTAGGGGGTAAAGTTTGCTTCAGTTAACTCTTCCATAAACTTTTGTCAGGTTGCAGAATTAAATGCATTTTTGCATTGTGGCTTTCTCTGCCACTTCGATCACCCTCAGAACGGCATCGACCGTAGAGACCTTCCCTCTATAAACCCATATTGTCTGTCGGAAAGACCTCTACCCTTGTCCAATTCCGCTTTAATTCTGGCAAGAAGCAGTTTTTCAAGTAGTTTCCCGAGGACATCCAACAGGCATATTGTTCTGTAAGAGAAGGGTTCGTGTATGGGCTTTTCACCTTTCCGGAGGAGGACCAACCTTGCTATCTTTCACCTAACCGGGAATCTGTCATCTGCTATTATATTGTTCATAACTTCTACAACAAATTCTGGTTGTCAATATATGGCAATCTTTACAGCTTCTGGAGTCACATCTTTACAGCTTCTGGAGTCTTTCTGGCTGTCAAGTGTAGTCTGTCTAGTGTTTTCTATCTAGTCTGGTCCAGTCTTGTATCTTCTTGTCTAGTCTTGTCTGGTTTTGTCGGGAATTGTCTGATCTTGGGTGGTCTTATCTTGTATTCTCTGGTCTTATATGGTCTCGTCTGGTCATATCTGGTCATGTCTGGTGATATCATTAATTAATTTTGGTAAAAAATTATTAAGAACACAATTATCTTGTAGTTAATTATTTGGTCAATTAATGTTAAATTAAAAGCAAGGATTTTTTAAATATATGTCAATCATTTTCAATGTAACGAATAAATCCATACTTGTTTAGCAAAGTTAAATGATGGAATAAACAAGAACTTTAATGATAGCCTTTAAAACAATAAAATTAAAAAAATGCGAGTGTCTAATAGATTATCAAACTAACCCAACATTTATCACGCTAACTACCAGAGGTAGTTAAAGGTATCAATACCAAATTGTAAATATTTTTTATTACGTTATTACATGGCTGGGTTATTTTTCATGGAAATTCTTATTAAAGAATGAAATTATATTCAATTATGTTTATGTAATTATTTCATTTTTTATTAGAATTACGTATTTATCTTATTTTTAAATGGTGTTATGTAATTATTTAATTTTTATTAATTTATGGTAGTAAAAGTTTAATTTTTAGAGTAAGAGAGAGAGAACGATTTCCAAAAATATGTTTTTACTGAGATCTACACGTATTCGTTCAGGTGCTCATTTATCAGATGCGATCATTTACGGAACCGTTCATTTGGAGATTCTCTTATATCCAGATTCGTTCAATTGTAAATCCGGTCATTTGCAGATCTGTTCATTTAGAAATTTGTTGATTTACTGACACCTTCTTCGCAGACAAACGCTAAAAAACAGTATCGTATCGTTTATATAGTATCGTTTATTTCACCGCAATATTTTCTTATTATTCGTTTTTTCTGAATTATAAATTAATTTTAATTCCAGTATCATATCAACTTCCTTGAAAAACCCTTTATTTGCCATACATGACTTATTTTATAATGGATTATTATATTGCCGAATGTGTAAAATATGACAGATTAACCTAAATATGTATCTGGTAGTTTATTGTTTTTTTTTCTGTTGCTAAATTTTTCTTCTTTATGTAATTTTAATATATATAATCGATACTCTCAAATGGATTCCGCAAGGCTGAAAAAATAAGCTGAAGGATAAATGAATATTTCTTTATAAATATAGAAATTAAAAGATAGCTTACATTTTAACATTTGACATGTAATTTTGAATAAGTTCTATATTAGACTTATAGTACGATAGGTTTGTTCGATCATATTTTTGTTTTATTGTTATGGACCATTAGTACGTAGAGACATTTATTAGTACTAAAAAATAAATTGACTATTTAGATTTGAATGTAGTACATGTGCTGACAAGTACTAGAAGAATTATAGGAAACGAAATCAATTTACCTAATAAGATACAAAAATGTGGAAAAATTATTTCATGTTTCTACATATAAACATAGCTTTAAATGTCCTATACACACACAATTTACTGACAAATAATATGAGTCAGTTTTTTTTTTTTAAATTAAAACTTTTAGTAAATTTAAAGTATTGCGTGTTATAAATCAATTGATAGTTAACTTGAAAGCTTATCTATTGTATTTATTGCTCGTTAGTCCTTCTCCGGACGGTTCTATATTTTACAGATAAGAATCGAGTAAATCGGAAATCACTGCTTTGAACAAGACATTTCTAAACCTGCCAATAAGAGGAACTATTAAATATAAAATGTCACACTGATTGTTAGCAGAACAATAATTACAAATTATTATTCATAGTTATTTTACCCAAACGTTATTTTTTTAATTGAATGACAACTTTTTGTATTATTATTCATAGAAAATCATATTAAGACATTCATGTCATCATATAAAGACTAGTTATAAAGGACTTATAAGTTATAAGGTATATTATATGATATGACTAACTGAACTTGTTTTATCACAAATTCGAATTCATTTATGAAGGGGGGATAAAATATCTTCAAATAAAACTGTGTTGAATTTTATTTGACTTTAATAGTGCGTAAATAAAATCCAACAACAAAGCATTCCGTGTTAAACAACTAATTACATAATAAAAAGGAGAACCTCAGATAAAAAAAACAGATGGCACTACGATTTATACATGCAATAAAATATTTTAAAATATCTTAAGATTATATTAAACTATATATTTGCAATGTCTAGTAATCATATATAATACATACATATGTGTTTTCATTATCTGAAGTGTCTATACAAGACTTTTTATTTACATTTATATCTTGAAGCACTGTAAATTGCAAAAACCATTAAAGCAATCAAAATTTAATAAAATCATAAACGAAACGAGAAATTAAAATAAAGCTGTAAGAACAAAATTACATTTGATATTATTCATTACCTATCAAGCATCATGTATTTAGTTTTTTTTTTGTGTTTGTGGTCTTGTCTGTGTAATCTTGTTTGTCCAATCTTGTCTGTTTAGACTTTTCTATGTAGTCTTGCCGGTCTTGTCTTGTCTGTCTAGATTTGTCTCTTTAATTAGTCTAGACATGTGTGTATAGACTTTTCTCTCCAGTCTAGGCCTGTCTGTCTAGTCTTGTCGGTCTAGTCTTGTTTGTCTAGTCTTGCTTTTCTAGGCTTGTCTAAATATCTTGTTCGTCTAGTCTTGTATGTTTAGTTCTGTCTGTCTAATTATGTGTGTCTAATCTTGTCCGTCTAGCTTTGTCCGACGAATTTAATATTAAAACAATACTAATTATGGATACAAACTTATAAAATACGAAATCTAGCTTGAATATATAAATATATTCAAATTTTTCATAGCCTTATTAAGACTATGAACAAATCCCATGTTGAAACAACTACCTCCTGGCTAATATCACACAAGATATTGAGTTATACAACAGTTTGCATGTTATTACAAGTCCCAAAACATTTTCATGTCACCAACAGCACTAGACAAATAACATTGTTTTTAAGATCATATAATTCTATTTAAGATAAGTAAATAGCTATATGCAGGTGAGTTTCGTGATTTACCTCTCGTCCATGCAGCTTTGCTTTTCTGAATTATAAATTAAAATACACTTACATTAGCTTAATACAATTACATTTGCAATGATTAGAGGTAAATCTCGAAATGCGTCTGCAGATGGCTATTCGCTTAATTCAAATAGAAAGAAATGATTTTAAAACCAATGTTTTTTCTCTAATGTTGATTGTGACATGAAAATGTACTGGAACTAGTATTAACATGCAAATGTCTGTTGTATAATTCAATATCCTGTGTGATATTAGCCAGGAAGTAGTTGTTTCAACATTTGATTTTTTCAGAGTCTTAATAAAACTTAATATTATAGAGCACAGGTTGAATATATTTATATATTTAAACTAAATTTCGTCTTTAATAAGCTTGTTCGACTAAACTCTCCAGTCCAGTCTCGTCTATCTAGTCTTGTCTATTTAGTCTTTTCTGCTTAGTAATGTTTGAATATTCTTATCTATCCATTCTTATGCATCAAGTGTAATCGGTTTTGTCTCGTCAGTCATTTCTTGTCTGGTTTTCCTTCTTTTGATTTTCGCTTGAAACGAATTCATTGAATATATATTTACAATGAAACGTCGGAGAAAACGAATCAAAATCCAATTACAGCAAATAATATTTAATATGAAAGATGTTATGCTTAATTATCCAACAGCAAACACAAATCAGGTTTTTATTCCCACAGTCTATCAAAAGAAACGCTCATATAAATCCATAGAAAAATATTTTCTTAGGAAAATAAAATGTAATCATATAATAAAATTGCATTGCCCAAATGAAATTTTATTTTCATGCACTTTTTTGTTCAATATTTCATCAGTGGAACTTTAAAAGGTTTAAAAACTTAAAAACTGTTTAAATGTTTTCTTTTTTTCGTTTTGTTGATAATAATTGATTAAAAACTTAATTATCTTGTAGTTAATTAATGTTAAATCAAAAGCCAAGATTATATAAATAAGTGTAAGTCATTCTTAATGTAACGTATAAATCCATAGTTCTTTTGCAAAGTTAAATGATGAATTAAATAAGTAATAAAGGTTAATAGGCTTTGAAACAATAAAATTAAAAAAGGAGATTGAGTAAAAAGATAATAATTATTACGCTTAACTACGAGAGGTAGTTGAAATTTTCCATACTAAATTGTGAATATTTTAAAAAATAAAACGTTTTTATATATAATAAATAAAAAGTTTTTTTAAGTCTAAATACAAATAGTATCCTTACTAACTGCGCTATAGCTAATCACGAAAGGCAAGAAAATTACGGGTCTTGAAATAAAATTGAGCAAATTGTTGTTGACCGAATTGAAGTCTTGTGACCTTTCCATTTGCAATTTCCTGTAAACGCTCTTTTTACGAATAAATACACAATACATTTTTACTAGGTTATTTGATATACAGGGTATCCCAACGAAAATTTGAAATGCAACTACCCCACTTGTGGCACATCATTTTAAAGCCCTTTTCATTGCGAATACAGTGACGTACCGTTTTTAGAAATCGGTTGAGATTTGACAGAATTATTGGTTACAAACAAAAAGATGACAAACCAACTTACGCGTAGTAATTTCTACACAAATGCCCACCACTAATAAGTTTTTCATCTACTACACATGACCGCATTACCTAATTGTTATTGTTATGTCTATCAGTTTACAAAAAAGTCATAAATGAAATAAAAAAGCTGAAGCAAATAATAAATCAGATTTATTTGATGAATTGCTCAAAATGACCCCCGTTGACTTCCAAACAATAATACAGTCTGTTTTCAAATTCTGTTCGAACATTATTAAAGACATCCGCAGTTATTAATCGGCATTCTTCTACAATTCTCTGACGTAGCACTTGCAATGTTTCCGGCTGAGTGGCGTACACTCGTGATTTTAAATGACCCCACAGAAAAAAGTTCAAAGGGGACAGATCCGGAGATCTTGGTGGCCATTCGAAGGGACCTCTTCTGCCAATCCAATGCCCCGGGAAATGGTCATCCAAAAATTGTCGCACAGCAGCAGCATAGTGCGGGGGCGCACCAACTTGTTGGAAGGTTATTTCATTTTCTAGTAAATTGTCGTCAATTTCTAAAATCTCTGTTATCCTAGGATCAATTGTACTTTCCAATAATTCTAGATAGGTGTTTCCATCGAGATTACCTTGGATGAAAAATGATCCAACAAGATGGTCGCCCAAAATGCCTGCCCAAACATTCAATTTTTGAGGTGTCTGAGTTTGAAATTCCCTGATTAAATGCGGATTAGTATCACTCCAATAACGACAATTGTGTCTATTCACTTCGTCATTCAACATAAATGTGCATTCGTCGGAGAAACATGTATCGTAGAATCAGTAGAAGTTGTTCACTAAAGTATTCGCCAGAAACAAATATCTAAAGAGAGACTGGACACTCACTAATGAATTTCTGTGACATATGTGCGCCATCTATATTTCTTTCCTAGGAACTAATTATCTAAGGCGGGATTTATGAATGTTGTATTAAATATATACGGAAATATAATGTAGTTCAAGAAGGGTGAAATTGAAAAACAATTGTTTAATTTTGTTATATACATGTACTTATAAAAAATATGTATTTACATTTTGACATTACATTTACTTGATGATTCAGTCCTATTTGAAATTATTGTATAAAACAGTTATTTCAAAATTCATTAAAACAAAAACTGTTGTTTTATATAAATTGCCATATAAAATGAAGTCTAATAATAAATATCTATACTGATTTAATAAAACTAATTCAACAGACTAGACAGACAAGACCAGACAATTTGAATTTACATTTAAATTATATTTACATTACATTTACATCACATTACATTTAAAAAAAAAATAGAATAGAAAGTGCTTTTGAAAAAAAACTATCAGATTTTTAAATAGGTGTCTAACTATAGTAATAAAATGTTTTAACATAACATAACTTAATGTTTTTACTATATTTTTTTGAATGCTGCTAAAAGATCTATATAGAAAACAATATTATAATGTATATATGCATACAATATTAATAATTTTAAGACAGACATACCAGGTTCAACATTTAAAATCGTAGGGACAACTTTGCGATTCAGTTTGATCTTGGCAGGTGTTTGGAAACATGAAACTTCAAAGTGTTTTCCACAAATGTTGTAATGAACACGGGTGGTTGCAGGTTTATGTACAACATTTAGTATATTCATATTACTTGCCCATATTTCCAACAATTCCAAATTTGTGGGTAAACAAAAGAATCCTAGGTAAGGGTGAACCTTACTACTACTTTCACAACCAGGAACCGTACATTTGAAATTCATTGTCTAAAAAGTGTGGTATATGATAGTAATGATAATAAACAAAGCATTTTCTTCACTTACCTTTCAATTTGAATTATAAAATGTTGGAGAAATTTAAGGAATTAAATCACAAACAATATAACCAATGAATATGTATGGACATAGGAATAATATATTCCTATGCCCATGCGAATTCTGACACAATGGCGACATAAACAATAAACTTTAGATATGTGCAGATAAGTATGTATGGTAATCTAAATTCTAAATAATTTTCAATTTCCGTGCCCAGTGCCATCTATAATTCATTCCAATACATTACAACTTCTATCACAAGGTCACCCATAAGAGTGTCACCCCCCTGGTATTCGCAAAATTGGTTACGGCGATCAAAGTCATCTTCATGTAACTCTTGAACCAGCGTCATCTTAAATGGATGAAACTTGTGCTTTTTCAAAATTCGATGAACACTGGAACGGGAAACGCCAGAAGCTTGAGACACAGTTGTAATCGATTACTTATTTTCCATCTGTACATGACCCAAAAATTCCACTTCAACTGCTTCATTTCGAACTGGCCCAATTACTTCACGTTTCTTGTTTAAAAGCGAACCTGCTGCAACAAATTTGTCAATCAGGTGTTAGCGTACTGGTGGTTTACATTTTTTTCAGGATGATTGACATTAAAAATTCGTGCTGTAGCTTTAGCGCAATCGTGATTGCGATAATAAGTTGCAACAATTTCTACTCTTTCCGCGATAGAATAAACCATTTCGAACACACGTTAATACTTTCAATAACGGCTGAAACTAACGATTTCTTGGTCACAAGCAAAAAACACCGACTTTTTTTGTAGTACTGATTTTTTGTTATTTTGAAAAGGTCTAAATTCCTATAAACTTAAGTATCTTATCTATCTACTAATAACTATTTTAGTATCTAGTTTTGTTTGCTTCAGATTTTTTATTTCATTTCTGACTTTTTTGTAAACTGATAGACACATCAATAACAATTAGGTAATGCGGTCATGTGTAGTAGATGAAAAACTTATTAGTGGTGGGCATTTGTGTAGAAATTACTACGCGTAAGTTGGTTTGTCATCTTTTCGTTTGTAACCAATAATTCTGTCAAATCTCAAGCGATTTCTAAAAACGGTACGTCACTGTATTCGCAATGAAAACGGCTTTAAAATGATGTGCCACAAGTGGGGTAGTTGCATTTGAAATTTTTAAGTTGGGGTTGCTAGGCATTAGGGGGATGAACATATCGAGTTGGCTTGACTGTCAAAAATGCTTCCCCCAAGAACAAAAATCGACGGGTCTCGGCGAATTTTGAAATATTATTCGGTTTTCCAATTATAGGTGGGGGGTCAAATTTTCGTGGGATACCCTGTATTTTACTTATTTATTAAAATTGTTTCAAAAGTAATTAGAAATGTAGATTTATTTTATAATGAAATCTACATGTTGCGGAAATTAAATTAATAGTTTATTTCTTATGTTTATAAATAATATGTGTCTAACATTTTGATAAAATAAAACACGCTTTGGTTTTCTATTTAATTTTTGAGGTATTTTAGGGTAATTCTTATTAATGAATTAAATGATAATTAATTTTAATAATGTAATTATTTTATTTTTTATTAAAACAATGTTATTTATCTTATTTTTAAATTGAATTATGTAAATATTTTATATTTATTAATTTATAATAGTAACAGTTGTATTCATAGTTAAGTAAGAGAAAGAACGATTTCCAAAAACATTTTTTTACTGAGATCTACACGTATTCGTTCATCTGCACATTTATGTTATTGTTTATTAGTTGGTAGAGACTATCTATTATTACTAAAAAATTAATAGACTATCTAAATTTGAATGTAGTGCATCTGCTGACAAGTAGTAGAATAATTATAGCAAAGAAAATTAATTTACATAATAAGATACAAAAATGTGGACAAATTATTTTTTTGTTTCTACATCAAATATACATAGCTTTAAAGCCGGGATGGGTTGGGATGGGGAAAAAACCTACGCCCGCGGGCAAACTGCGGCCCGTGAAAGTGCTTAATACGGCCCGCGAAAATCTGTTTTAAATACATAAGAATTGGCCCGCAGATCGCAGAACATAATATAACTTTTAATTATGGTATCGATTCTTGAGACAAATTGGCAAATTCTTAAAAATATCCAAGCAGTTCCCTAAGTCGAATTACTATAGTTCACGAAAAAAAAATCGAGTTATAGAAAATTTGAGTTATAGAAATACATAACTAGATGAGTAAAATACACTTTACATAATTTATTCAATGTAAATATGTATATATGTACTGTATTTATAAAAAAATTTATAAAATTATTCTTTATTTATAAAAAAAAACAAATATATATATTATTAATATAATGTTATAAAATTATAATTAAATAAAATATTATAATTATAAAATTATTTTTGAAAAAGTCAGTATTTTTTAATTGTTTTCCATTAAAAAAATTAAAATTCTTTATCTACAAAGTTCTCCAAAGTGAGAAAGATTATGCACGGTACACTTCGTCTGGAAGATTGTCTTTAGAACACAGATATTCATATAAATAATTCAATTTCATATAAAAATAAAAATTTCTTTGTACGTAGCTGGAATGTGCAATGTTTCGTTGCTAGATAAGACATCTTCATCTTCATTTTCATCTTTGCGTTTTGTAATCTTGTTTAAAATATCGGCATCTGTTGGATAGTCTGCTATAACAACATATTCATCTGCAGATAAAGAATCATTAGAGACACTGTATTATCCGCATTATGCTCATTATATGTGTCATAGGCGGACTTTTCTGACAGATGACTTGTTTTTTAAAGTCAGCCTCTCTGTAACAATTTTTTATAGTTGCTTGCTGAATATCGATGTACCACGCTTTTGTTAAGTTTGTAAGAGCATCCCATAATGTAATATGTTCAGGTTGATTCTCCTCTAGTTTTTCTTGGAATTCTTCTTCTATAGTGCAATTTTATATTGTTAATAATTCCTTGTTCCATAGGTTGTAACATTGAAGTCATGTTTGGCTGGAGAAAAACAACACGAATCGATTTAAGCTGCTTGGTCATTTTTGGGTGTGACAGAGAGTTATCCACAAACAGCAGGATTTTACGTTTTTCGGCAATGAATTTCTTGTCTAAACTAGCAAGCCATTCTTCATAAGTTGCGCTTGTCATCTAAGCTTTTTTGCCGCTTGAATATGTCACTGGTAAAAAAGGTTAACCTTTAAAGCATCGCGGATTTTTGATTTTCCAATCACCAACGGTTTCAGTTTTTCAATATCACACAAATTGGTTATCCCCACCATGCGGTGAATCTTTCTTTGCTGTGATTTTCCAAGAAGCACTTTTCGTCTATAAATGTTAACATTTTATTAGGCAAATATTTAAAAAATAAACCCGTCTTGTCCGCGTTAAAAATGTCTTTTTCGTGATAAGATGCTAAAAGTTCCGGCAAGATTTTGTTGCACAACTCTTTACATTCATGTTCATTAACGTCTGCTCTATCACCATACATAACTTCTGAAAAATATTATGCCTTTTCTTAAACTTCTCTAGTCAAACTACACTAGCGATGAAATCAGTGTGTCCCAGACTCTCAGCAAAATAAAGAGCCTATTCTCTAATAAGTGACATATATATATATATATATATATATATATATATAAATATATATATATATATATATATACATATATATATATATATATATATATATATATATATATATATATATATATATATATATATATATATAAATATATATATATATATATATATATATATATATATATATATATATATATATATATATATATATATATATATATATATATAAATCAGTATACATAAATCCAGACATTGGCATATTTTTATCCCGCGCAATTTTAAACCATTCCAAAGTAGCTTTATCAATGTCTTCGTAGGTACACTTTTTCAAGCGTTTGTGATCACTAGTTGCACCATTTTCGGCTTTGTTCAGAATTTCTTCTAATTTCTTATAATTGAAGAAAGTGTACTTGGAGGAATCCCAAAGTCTTCGTATTGAGTATTCTTTTCTCGCCATTCATACATATTTGCAATTGTAACGGCAGAGGTGAGAAGAAATAATTAATTTAAAATCTACAATTTCATTAATCTATAGCACCTTTACTATAACAAACTGGATACGCTTTATGATAGGCAATGTCCGGCACCATAAATTTTGGAAAATACGCAGCGGTTAAAAAACCTGGAGTTATAGAGATTATTTTGTATGTCAAATTTTACCATTGTAGACATTTTTACTACGAGTTATGGAAGTTAATTTGTATGGAAAATGCTATCTAAACGTATGAATTTCTAAAAAAAATCGAGCTATAGAAAAATTGGAGTTATAGAAGTTCGAGTTATGGAAGTTCGACTGTATTTGATTTTCAGCATTTGCGGTATTTCAACGACCTTTAAGGATTTGTAAAATTGCTGTCTTTCGTAAAGGGTCGAGGCTTGATGCAAACACTACTGCGCTAAAATACGTAAATGCGCATCAGTTTCTTACTGTTGCCGGTGACAGTTATACGTATTAAAACACGTTGAAAAGGACGGCTTCGTCTAGCAAGCACAGAAAGGTAGATCAAAAAAGACGTGGAACGTAAAGACGTATGAGAAATGGAACTTCGATTATTTCATGACTGAGAGAAATTGTAAACCAACTAGTTTAATTTGTTCGGATGTAATAACTGTTAATAAGAAATATAATATTAAGAGACACTACAATACAAAGCATAGTAGTAGTTATGATAAATTTCATGTCGAGGAAAGAAAGTCAAAAGTTGAAAATATTTAGTAAACAACAATTGCTATTTATAAAGTTCAATACAGATTCAAAAGATGTTGTGAAAGCAAGTTACTTAATTGCAGCAAAAATCGCAAAGAACTCAAAACCATTTTCTGAAGGAGAATTTATAAAAGATTGCATATTAACTGTAGTTGAAGCAATGTGTCCGGAAAATAAAAAGAAATTTGAAAATGTGAGTTTGTCGCGTCGAACAGTAACCAGACGAATTGATGAAATTTCAACCAATATAAATAAATCCCTCCAACAGAAAATCTCAAATTTCGATTATTATTCCTTGGCTTTTGATGAAACTACTGATCTACGAATTCTGAACAGTTACCCATTTTTATAAGAGACATAAATAAAAAAATTAACCTAACAGAAAAGTTACTGTCACTTACTCAGAAACAACAACTACAGCTGAGGACATTCTCAACCAGACGAAGGAAGTTAAGGACGTGTATAAGTTAAATTTAATTGGCATATCTACGGATGGTGCGCCTGCTATAGTCGGGAAAAATAATGGTCTCATTTCATTTAAGGAAAAAATCATTTTTCATTGCATTATACATCAAGAAAGTCTGTTTGCAAAAATACTTCAAATGGAAGACGTAATTAAAGTTGTAGTGAAGTGTATCAACTCTCATCATTTCAAAAAAATCAGCACTTTGTCATCGCGAATTTAAGGAACTTCTTGAAGATATCGAATCTGAATATTCCGATTTAATTTATTACTGTTCACTGGCTTTCCAAAGGAGCAATGTTGAAAATGTTTTTGAATTAAAAGAAGAAATTAAAATATTTATAGAAGACAAGGAAAAACCGGTGCCCAAATTAAGTAACAACGAATGGCTGTGTAAATATGAATTGAATATAAATTTACAAATGCAAAACCATATTATGACTGAATTATATGGATCAGTGCGTGCTTTTAAAAACAAATTACTATTATGGCTGAACCATCTTAATAATAATAATTTCACCAACTTTCCAACGTTTGGTAATTTATTCCTAGAAACACATGATAAAGAAACGATTCATGACCATTTTACAATATATGTACGATGAATTTGAAGGGAGATTTCTAGATTTTGTTTCCAAGCAGATATTTTTTGATATTTTCTTATTGCCGATTTCTATTTCTGATATTAACCTTGTTCCGCTTGAATATCAAATGGAGCTACTGGAACTTCAAGAAAAATGTTATCTTAAAATGAAATTTATGGAAGAAGAAAAGGATAACTTTTACAAATCTTTAAAGCCAGTTGAATTTCCTCTGTTAATTAATAATGCAAAGAAAATTATTGCATTATTTGGGTGTACTTATAAATGTGAACAGTTTTCTCAAGAATGGCCTTAACGAAAACTACGAATAGGTCGCGCATCACTGATTTAAATTTGGAAAACCCTCTTTGCGTTGCTACTCTGAGATTGATATAAAACGTTTATTAAAAAATAAACAATTTCAACAATCTCATTGAAGATTATTAAAGTTACTGGGACTAATGTGGCAAGGACCTTTGGTTTAATCCCGGTAAATTAGATCAATCAAGACCACATACGCGCGGGAGCGCGAACTCTCGATTTAATACAGGACAATGTAGCAATAATGACCGTTGGTCTAACCAACTCGGCTGTAGCAATTTACATTCAAGTAATTTTGAATTGTTTAGTCGGGATCTCTTAAAATATTCTGAATTTTCATAATAGACAAATATTTTCTGGAAGCCAATTTTGTATATACTTTACACAAACATGTGACGCAGAAAAATTGAAATAATTTATAGGTTGTCAAAATTAATTTTGGCAACGCTGACCCACTTATATCTACATTCTCAGTTATGTAACCAGTCATACACGTTAGTTATTTGGTTGAAGATACAATTTTTTTATAACAAAAAGTAAAAAATAATCTGGTGGATATCCAGGACACATAAATAATTAACTCGAGACATTGTAGCTGTTTGTGACGTGGCTGTTCCTTGCAATATGAATGCACCTTCAATACGACGCTTAAGGTTCTATATAGCTTGCCAAAATTATAACTTTTCATATAAACGGGTATATAAACCAAAATAAACGTGGCAATGTCAAGTTAGTTGCGTTCGTATCTACTATTTGTCATCTTCAAAATTTCAACAATTATTTTCAACAAAAGCACGACTATTTATTGAACCAACGTTGACAACGTAGAAGCTTTATTTTTGCTTTCGGATCTTAGTTAAAGAGTGCCAAAGACGATTAGCAATAGTTACACCAAGTAAAAACTCCGCAAGACTATGTTTCAAAACAATCCAGTATTCTTTGCCTAACCCAAGTCACTGTTTCAGCATTTACGTGTTTATTTTTCTATTTTTTGACGTTAATTGTGTTCCTTGAAGTTTATTAATATAATAATGTAAATAAATAAGAGTAAATATTTTTTTATAAAAGTATTTCCATTCTGAAACCTGATCCTTCACTGTTGTTCCGCGCAATTCGTTCCTCGTCTTAAAAAAGTCTAGAATTTATTTACGCGAGCGAAAAAAAAATTGACTGGCCCATCACCTAAAAAGGTTGCCCACCTCTGCTTTAAAGGTTTTTTTACTTTTACTTTACAGATAATTTACTGACAAATAATGTGAGTGACAGTTTTTTTTTTAATTAAAACTTTTGGGAAATTTAAACTATTATATGTTATCAATGAGCTAATAGTAAACTTCAGGGCTTATCTATAGTATTTAAAGTTCATTAGTCTTTCTCCAGAGGTTCTTGAATTTTAAAGGTAAGAATCAAACAAATCGGAAACCACTGATTTAAGCTATCAAATTTTCTTACACAAAAGCTTGATACGTAGCATAACAATAAATACAAATTATTATTCATAGGTTGTAGTACATACGACATTTCTTGACTTAAATGAAAATGTTTTCTATTATTATTCACAAAAAAAAACCATAAAGACATATAAGGTATATTAAATGATAATACTCAATTAACTTTTTGTATCACAAATTCTAATCAATTTATGAAGGTGATAATAAATCATCAAATAAAAACCTAGTTAAATTTTATGTTACTATATTAATGCGTTAATAAGAACCAACAATATAGTTGCATCCGAGTTCTACAACCAATTACACAATCAAAAGGATAATCTCGGAGGAGAAAAAAACAAATGGCACTGCGGTTTATACTTGCAATAAAATATTTTAGAAAATCATAAGTAAACATAAATTTATATATATATATATATATATATATATATATATATATATATATATATATATGTATATATATATATATATATATATATATATATATATATATATATAGGTTTTTAACTTCAAATTAAACCTTTTCAATTTCAAATTAAACCTTTTTAAATTCAAATTAAACCTTTTTAAATTCAAATTAACCTTTTTTAAATTAAAATTAAACTTTCATTAAATTTAGTTAAATGTTAATTAATATAGAAACAACAAATTAATTATCAATAATTATAATTAAAACAATTATGAAAAATTATAAAAATAATGTTAATGTAACGGTTGTCCTGCTACAGCCAATGGTAATTTCATCGACATATCTATATAATATTTATTTCAATCAGCAGAAGTAACAGTGGCCACGGATTCCTCAATAATGTTAAACAAAGTTAGATTATTTTCTGGTTCCGCCAGCAAATTTCTAGCAGCTAATTTAACTTTTGAAAAAACTTTTTGCCAAATCATATTTTGCAGATCAATGTTAGTCGTGAAAGAAACCGTAGAGGAAATTATTCTAAAACAAGTTTAGACAAAAAGGATATTTTTATATAATGTTATGAAGAAGGTAGAACAATTGCAGAATCAGCAGAAGTAGCAGGTATTAATAAAAACACTGCTAAATCTCTAATTAGACGTTATAAGAAGGATGGATATGAGATGGTTAGACGAATCGTGGAGGCAACAGGAATAGTAAATTATCTGATGAGATTTTAAATTATGTGGAGCAAATAATTGAAGAAAATCCATCGATTACTTTAAAAAATATGAAATTGAAGATATTTGAAAATAAAAACGTCAAGTTGACCACAATATCTGTATTTAATGCATTAGCAGCTTTAAAAATAACATTGAAAACTTTTGCAATTAGTCTGGACCGTTTAAACTCTACGTTAACAATTAAACAACGCAAAAATAATGCAATTTTATTTTCACAAAATGCTCCACAAACACGGGAGAATATAATTTTCATTGATGAATACGGTTTCAATTACCATCTCCGGCGAAATAAAGCTCGATCAAAGATAAATACTCCAGCCCATGTAATAGTTCAAACAGTAAGATGCAGAAATGTTTCACTCATTGCAGCCATGAATTTACATGGAATTATTCATTTTGAAATAATTTCTAATTCATCAGTAAATTCAAACATTTTTATTACATTTCTTGATGGTTTATTTAATAAAATGGCTGAAAGTAACATCCTAGAAGCTTGGCTGGTTCTGGACAACGAAAAAATCCATAAAACGCAGGAAGTTCGTGATAAAATAAATGGAACAAGCCATAGACTATTTTTTCTCCCAGAATATTTACCCATGTTAAATCCCATAAAAAAAGTTTTTTCGAAAGTTAAATTAGCTGCAAGAAATTTGCTGGCCGAACCAGAAAATAATCTAAATTTGGTTAATATTATTGAGGAATCCGTGACCGCTGTTACTTCTGCTGATTCTTCTAAACATTAGCACCATTTTTATAATTTTACATAATTGTTTTCATTATAATTTTTGATAATTAATTTGTTTTTCCTATATTAATTAATATTTAACTAAATTTATTAAAAGTTTAATTTGAATTTGAAAAGGTTTAATTTGAATTTAAAAAGGTTTAATTTGAAGTTAAATATATATATATATATATATATATATATATATATATATATATATATATATATATATATATAAATATATATATATATATATATATATATATATATATATATATATATATATATATATAGGTTATATATATATATATATATATATATATATATATATATATATATATATATATATATATATATATATGTATATATATATATATAGGAACCTATATATATATATATAGGTTCTTAACTTCAAATTATACCTTTTTAAATTCAAATTAACCTTTTTTAAATTCAAATTAAACTTTTATTAAATTTAGTTAAATATTAATTAATATAGAAACAACAAATTAATTATCAAAAAGAAGAAGAATTATGAAAAATTATAAAAATAATGTTATCGGTTGTATCATGTATCGGTTGTCCTGCTACGACCAATGGTAATTTCATCGACATATCTAAATAATATTTTTTACAATCAGCAGAAGTAACTGTGGCCACGGATTCCTCAATAATATTAAACAAATTTAGATTATTTTCTGGTTCCGCCAGCAAATTTCTTGCAGCTAATTTAAATTTTGAAAAAACTTATTGCAGATTTTTGCAGATGAATTACCTGTTAGTCGTGAAGGAAAACGTAGAGGAAATTATTCTTAAACAAGTTTAGACAAAAAGGATATTTTTATAAAATGTTACGAAGAAGGTAAAACAATTGCAGAATCAGCAGAAATAGCAGTTAGACATTATAAGAAGGGTGGATATGAGTTAGACGAAATCGTGGTGCAAAAAGGAATAGTAAACTATCTAATGAGATTTTAAATTATGCAGAGCAAATTTTTGAAGAAAATTCATCGATTACTTTTAAAAAATATGAAATTGAAGATATTTGAAAATAAAAACGTCAACTTGGCCACAACATCTGTATTTAATGCATTAAAAGCTTTCAAAATAACATTGAAAACTTTTGCAATTAGTCTGGACCGTTTAAACTCTACGTCAAAAATGGAACAACGCAAAAATTATGCAATTTTATTTTCATAAAATCCACAAACACGGGAGAATATAATTTTCATTGATGAATATGGTTTCAATTACAACAGTAAGAGACAGAAATGTTGCACACATTGCAGGCATGAATTTACATGGTATTATTCATTTTGAAATAATTTATAATTCATCAGTAAATTCAAAGATTTGTATTAAATTTTTTGATGGTTTATTTAATAAAATGGCTGAAAGTAACATCGTAGAAGCTTGGCTGGTTCTAAACAACGCCAAAATCCATAAAACTCAGGAAGTTCGTGATAAAATAAATGGAACAAGCCATAGACTATTTTTTCTTCCAGCATATTCACCCATGTTAAATCCCATAGAAAAAGTTTTTCCGAAAGTTAAATTAGCTGCAAGAAATTTGCTGGCGGAACCAGAAAATAATCTAAATTTGCATATTATTATGGAGCAATCCGTGGCCACTGTTACTTCTGCTGATTGTAATATTATGTAGATATGTGGATGAAGTTACTATTGGCTGAGGCAGGACATCCGTTACATTAACATTATTTTTATAATTTTTCATAATTGTTTTCATTATAATTTTTGATTATTAATTTGTTTTTTCTCTATTAATTATTATTTAACTAAATTTAATAAAAGATTAAATAGATAAAGTTTAATAATTTGAATTTAAAATAGTTCAATTTGAATTTAAAAATGTTGTATTTGAGGTTTTCGCGGATAGATATTTGTGTTGTATTGTTTTTTAGGGGATTCTGCGTTGATGTTGAGGGTTGGTTCTGAAAAGAACCGGATTCTCGACGTTTCGGCGAACTAACATTCGCCATTCTCAAGAGATATATGCGTCCGTGTGGGTTCTGAAAAGAACCGGATTCTCGACGTTTCGGCGAACTAATATTCTACATTCTCAAGAGATATATGCGTCCGTGCGGGTCAACCGTTAGACGCATACTAGACAGTATGCGTCTAACGGTTGACCTGCACGGACGCATATATCTCTTGAGAATGGCGAATGTTAGTTCGCCGAAACGTCGAGAATCCGGTTCTTTTCAGAACCCGCACGGACGCATATATCTCTTGAGAATGGCGAATGTTAGTTCGCCGAAACGTCGAGAATCCGGTTCTTTTCAGAACCAACCCTCAACATCAACGCAGAATCCCCTAAAAAACAACACAACACACACACATATATATATATATATATATATATATATATATATATATATATATATATATATATATATACATATATTTTTACTTTTATATGATGATATCATTCTAAATTACTAAAACTATAAAAACAACGAAAACCTAATAATACCATCAAACAAAATCAACAAAATTGTCTGTAGTTGGTCTAGATATGTGTGTCTAATCTGTCCAGACATGTCTCTCTACTGATAACCGTCTAGGCCTATCTGTCCAGTCTTATCTGTCTTGTCTCGTCAGTCTATTCTTGTCTGTCTAGCGTTGTATTTCTACGCCTGTCCGTATATCTTGCTCGTCTAGTCTTGTCTGTCCAGTGCTGTCTGTCTAACTTTGTCCGTCTAATCTTCCCTGTCCAATCTTGCATATCTTGTCTTGTCTATTTAGCCTTTTCTGCCTAGTATTATTTGGCTATCCTTATCTATCCATTGTTGTCTGTCAAGTGTAGTTTGTCAAGTGTTGTTTATCTATTCTCGTCAGTCTTTTCCTTATGTGTTCACTGTTTTCTATCTAGTCTTGTCCGGTCTTGTCTCTTCTTGTCTGCTATAGCCTGGTTTTGTCTGGTCTTGGGTGATCTTTTGAATTTAATAAATACTCTTTAATCAAATTACTAAGTAATATGTTTTGAGAACTCAACGAGATTTTGTATTGAGATTTTTGAAATTGTATGAGATTTTTCTTAATCTTCTTTTTTGAATCCGAAATTTGTATTGGGTTAGTACAACCAAATATATAATTAACGTTCATTTCAATTAAATGCCAATGAAACTCAGCAATAAATAATGTCCAGCGTAATCAAATAAAAATTATACCAGAAGGAAATATTATTTTGTTAGCATAGATAATACTATACAGGGAGATGCAAAGGTATCTGGCAGGTTAGGTTAGGTTGGCAGGTTAGGTAAAAAAATCCGGATATAATTATTGAATAATAATAAAACAGAAAAAAATTGAATTTTTTAATGAAAGTTTTTTAATGATAGTATAAAAAATATAATATATAAATAAGCTAGATTTTGTTGCGGACTTTTTACCTGGCGTAACTGTTGTTAATCGCCTTTGGCACTCTTTAACTAAAATCCGAAAGCAGAAATTAAGCTTCTACGTCGTCTACGTTCGTTCAATAAATATTCGTATTTTTGTTGAAAATAATTGTCGACATTTTCAAGATGACAGATAGTAGATGCAAACGCAACTCACTCGACGTTGCCACGTTTATTATTTGTGATTGATTCAACGGTCGTTGCCACATTGTCCTATATTGGATCGAGAGTTCGCGCTGCCGCGCGTATGTGGCCTTAATTTATCTGCCCGCTTCGCGGCGGGCAACCGTTTATTATTTGTGATTGATTCAACGGTCCTTGCCACATTGTCCTATATTGGATCGAGAGTTCGCTCTGTCGCGCGTATGTTGTCTTGATTTTACTGCCCGCTTCGCGGCGGGCAACCTAATCTAACCGGGGTTAAACCAACGGTCCTCGCCACATTGTCCTATATTGCATCGAGAGTTCGCGCTGCCGCGCGTATGTTATTGTTATTTATCTGCCCGCTTCCCGGCGTGCAACCTAATCTGACCGGGGACCTAATCTGAAAATTGTACGTGTTTATTTTGAAAACTTTTTGTATAATTATAAAAATAAATATTTATATTTCCTCGTCGTTAAGTAATATCACACAACATTTCAAAATCGAATGTTGAATTAATAATTAGAATAAAAGAAGTAATGAAACAGAAATTGATGTCAATTGGATAAGACAGTTATATCAATAGTTATTATATTGAAGGTTCAAACATATTAGAAGAAGGTGAAGAAGAAACGAGTTTTAAGCCTGACTTAATAAATATTAACCAAAAAATAATTTTAAGAAGAATTATTGTTGAAGGTTTTTTTATTGGATTATTTGTTTCGAAAACCTTTTAAATATAATAGAAATAACTATTTTGCCACACGAATTTTGCAATTTTTAAAATTGAAATAGCCTTTCGAGAATTTGATTAAAAATGTAGGCACAATTTTTTAATAAAATTCTTTTTTAATATAATTAAATCGGAAGCTTCATGAAATGTTATTTTTACAATTTTTGCAAGCTCCAAAAAGGACAGTGGAACCAGCGCAGGAACCTATGCACCATCCATGGGGTGTAGTCTATCTGTAACCCTGGGGATAGGTGTCAAGGCATTCCACGCGGAAATACGCGCTATCATTGGAATATCGAATCACCGTTTACAGTGGGACAATGTGAATAGTCAGAATCTAAAGGCCTTACTTCAGTACCAAAAAGCACTGACAAATCACAGCAAGGTTACACTTGCTTGAGTCACACGGGACTAGAAAAAGATAGAGCTATTAAAGAAAAACCTGTGCTAACATAATATAACTTGCCCCTAATGTAGGGATTCCTACATTCCTAAGACCATGATCCGGAACAATATCTATAAATGATCAGCAGCTAATCACCGTTCACAGGGGGACAATGTGAGTAGTCAGAAACACAGTAAACGAATGGTAGGTTAAATTTTTTTGAATACTCTAACTGCAGCTATCCTACAACCGACAAGGAATCAGATTACAAATATGGCAGGCCATATTTGCATAAAATGGTCATCTAGAAAGAAGAACCAATATGCAGATTATGCTATGAGGAAGATGAAACTGCCTCCCATACAATCTTCCATTGCGTAGCATTTGCACGTAGGACCGACAAGCTTAACATTTCAGCTGAGAATATCCCCGTATAGAACATGATGCAAAAAATTCTAGACCTTATGAAGGGAGTGGATTTATTTCCATGAATGTAATGGAAATACAATAGGCTATTAAGCCACACTATTTTAAGTGTCTAACAATAAGTCAAATTCTATTTAACTTATTTTGATAATTTTATTACGGCCTGTAGACCATAATAACTATTTATATTTCCTGTGCCTTTCAGCAAAATAAATAGGAGTATTAATATACTAATATAATTTAATAATTAAATATAAACTGTATATAATTTTTGTAGTAAATTAAATAAGAAAATAAAGTATAAATTGATCAATGTTATTAAAAAAAGATGTATAAAATTGTAAAAGAATGTGCTAAAACTTGTAGATAAATGTTTACAAGATTGACTAATTTCAGATTATTAATATAGTGATTTGACATTTACCAAAGCTATTTCATTTGAAAATTATTTCAGAAAATAATTCCACAGCAATTTAGTTCCGATTTAATGTAAAATTAATGATTATCTGGAAAATAATCGGTTCAGCAGGAGCCGAGCTGTACTTATGATAATGTAAATCTCGTTCAGAATACAGAAATGGATACGGCAATTACAATTTTACCTTTTTAAATATGCACCATAGGAAATGTATCTGGGTCAATTATTAATAATAATGATTAATAAATAATTATTGTTACTTAATTACCAGTTTCTTATAGTCAGTCGACTCGAGACGTACACACATTTTATGCATTCCTTTACTTGATTATAATTACAATATTTTAAACAAATTAAGAGTTAAACTAAATAATATAGTTAATGGAGAAACCTTTAGATCCGACACAAAAATAAATAATTATAAACATATATTTATTGTACAAAGAAAATAATTAAATGTACAATAGTAATTATGTGAGTAATTTATTTATAAATTATACCTTATTAACATGTATATTTTATAGCTATATATTATTATAATAATAATTTCTTATTACTTATTTACACATGCTGAATAATATTTCTACGTTTTGTAAGATAACCAGATAAAATAATAAATACAAATCATAAAAATTGCACTAAGAATAATGACCATAGTAAAATATAGACCAAATACGTCAGGCCAAATAATTGATGAGATTAGAATCAAGATTTAAAAATGTAACTAATCGGAAGTATACAATTGTTTTGACCGTTAATTGTGCAAGAGAAATAAATACAGTAAGTCCTCGTGTAACCTGATTGTTAGGTTCCGTGAAAATGCCGATATTATACGATTATAAATTGTTCTTTTGAGTTATTTAGAAACAATGAAAATTTGGCCAATTTTTTTTTAAATTAAATTCAGTTAATTTGTATATCAATTAAAAGACTGCGTAAATTACACATTGGATTAATCTTCACCACAGTCTTCAAAAATTACATTTCGTGGACGTGTTTTATTTAGGACTGCTTGTATTTCGTCATCACTTAAAAATTTGTTGATTTTCATTAGTAGGATTCCCATTGCATACTTTGGCTGGTTAAGTATAAAAAAATCATTAATAAGCCTTCAGGAAATAGACACAAAGACTGCAATTTTTGAAGTGAAAACTTCTATAGCCACGCTGAATGACATTTGGGTAGAGGGTAAACTCATAGATTTGCGTCATCGTCATCTATAGCTGCGTTCTATAGAAAAAATTTCTATTACTCAAAGATGTGACCAAAAGAACACATCTATACGCATATGTTTAAAGTTGGCTCTGAACGTCAAACTTAATAGTCTTAATATTACACTTATCACACTAATAGTCTTAAAATCAAACATAAGTTTTTGGCAGTGTTGACAGAACGTAGCGCTTCTAAGGAAATATCAACCCCTATAATCAGTGTGCAGTACAAGAGTAAGTACTTTTACCGGATGTACTAGTAGATATACTGGTGCCGGGCTATTGGAATGTTCAGATTACTGGATTGTGTCGAACATTGTATTCGTGGTAAATCACGAATCAGACCCATCAAAGTTTTAGGCAACCAAATGTACTCGTGTGCTCTCCAAAAGAAGTAAATTGCAAAATAAAATTAATAGTCAGTGATATAGAGATAAGAATAAGAAAAAAACTTTTGCAATAGTTAATTCAGAAATTTCTAAACATCGAACAATCACAGCTGAGAAGCAGGAAAAAATTAAACGTCTTAAAGAATATTCCAAACAAAAATACATAAGGTGGAGTGGGGTAAATGTGATAACGGAGCAATTGTGTTAGTCTCTTCCAAAATTTGCAACAATTCATTCCAATAGCGCCACATATGTCAATTTGTGTGCAACATACCCGTCTACACTCCCACCACTTTAATTCGTGTATGCAGAATTTTTGCCACAATTCGTTGCAGATGTTTGCTGATGAACGTTGCTTACTTTGATAACGAGTGGAAGGTTTTTTGCATCTAGTGCCATAAAACCATTATCTCATCGGGTGAATAAGAATTACTTAGCAGGAATAGGTTAAAAACTGTAAAGTATAAGGTGATATGTTCAATTTATCCGGATTTAAATATTTTCTAGGTTTTTGGGGCTGTGTCACATTTGCCCCTGAAAATATTATAATGGGGCAAATGTGTTAAACAATGACTAGGAAAGTGTGTTATACTATGTCGCTTTTGCCCATTTATCTTTCCAACATTATTATTTTTCTAGTTGTTTCAGAAATTGTTGCCTTTATTTATCTTTTAAGAATCGTTCTTTATTTTGCTTTTGCGTTCAGAAATTTAAAAAGTTTGTAACTTTTTTACACTTCCAGTTTTTTTTATGTCTTTGCCCCGTTATTTTATGCAGCAATTACGTGTACCAATATATACTCCATTATCACATTTGCCCCAAATCGAGGGGCAAATGTGATCGACCACGTTTAAAAAACAAATCCTAAAAAAATAATAATCTGCTAATTGGTTTTACGGTACAATAACAATTCACAACCCAGTAGCAATGCTATAAAAAAAATTGTAATTTCTTGTTAATAAAATTATAATACTTGAGCACTGTCTGTTTTGATTCGTTTCAATGATTTCCAAAATTAATTCGAATGTACGACGACTTTAATATGAAAATATTTTTAATGGTCTTGGGTCAAATGGTTAAATAAGTAAAGTATTATTTGGCGGCAGAAAAGTTATTTGAATATTCGAATGGCTTAAAGTTTTTCGGTGACCTGGATCGTTACATATATTGATAGAATTTTGATTATTTCGATATTCTTTTTCTTTGCATGATTTTCTATATCGCGTACAAAACACTTGGAAAACTAATCTTCAAATATTCAAAATATAACACATGCTTTTTATTGGATTTCCAATAAACCGGTAGTGCGCACTCATAGCAGCAGCATTCAAAGATCTGCTGAAAACATTGGTTCTGTAAATCACAGGAAGCATTACAACAAAACAGAATTTTTTGCATTTTGGGATAAATTTTCCAATTTAGTCATAATTCATTTGCATTGATTTTCAAGGGTTCTCTTGGGCATTTTTCAGCAGCATCTGTGTCTGTTAATGCTGATGATAATTTTCCATGGATATTAAGACTACGCAAAGAGAAACGGTTTTTAAGGTTCACTAACCAACCTTGGCTAGCACAAAATACATGCTCAGAGCTTTCCTCTGAAGAATATTCTTTCAAATCATTATAAAGTTTGAGAGGTTTCTGTTGTATAAAATTTCTAACCAATGGAATATTCTTGAGATTGTCTTGATCTTCTATCCAAATCATAAGAGATTTGTATTAAAATATTTTATTTTTTTATTTCAATATTGGACATATTTTCCATTAGAATATCGCATAAAAAAGGCTTTGACACTTACTGTTGACCCAGCAATAAGACTTTCTCGAATTCTAAGTTTATTTTGTTTAATTTTTCGAATAGTTGATTCGTTTAAGTTCAAAGTTTTCGCAACAATATAACTTTGGCCTACCTACATTTATAAGCTTATCCCATATTTTAATTTCATTTTCTAAAGAAATTAGTTTTCTGTCGGTTTCTTCTCTTTAGCTGTATGCATGGTATCCAGATGAATAAAAATATTTATATAAAAGGGATTGATATGATTGGATAATGGTTTTAATCACCATATCTTTATATCTAAATACGCGCCGACGTTTCAGTTGCGCTCCACAAAACGTAGGCACATTAGGCGAAGCAACCAAAATCGTAAGACATAGAATCATGTTTTTAAATAAAATCTTTGATTAATCCACGTGCTACAATTCATTACACCAAACTTCTGTCAATCATATGGCACACACACTAATAAGACACATATCACAGAGAAGCGCGTGCGTATATGCAACCCGCGTTCTATAAGTCCCGCATTATATGAGGGCTTACCACAATTTATAAACTGCGCTATAAATAATCCACGCTATATAAGTATAGCATTGCCAATGGTTTACTGTACTCAATTAACCAATGAAATTAGTATAAAATATTCAAACAGATAAGATAATGGAGAACCAACTAGTAACGTCTTAAGGACGTCAATGGCTTTTATGTATGTATCAGCATCATTATATATATATATATATATATATATATATATATATATATATATATATATATATATATAAAATATTAGTTTACCGTCAAATTAACTCTTTAGTCAGTAGGGAAAGATCCTTCGTTCTAGATCCTCTACTGTCATGCGCATGCGCGATGACCTTTGACTCCCTAACCACCCCCCTATGACCTTGACCTTGACCTTGAAACTTCCGGTTGCTAATTCCGGTTGCTACTTCCGGTTGCTATCTATTGATGATACTTTCGGTTGCTACTTCCGGTTTCGACTTCCGGTTTCGAATTCCGGCTTCGACTTCCGGTTTCCGGTTTTGACTTCCGGTCTGCATTTCCTCAACTTCCGGATGCGCGGGAAAATTAAAAAAATAGACGCGAGGCGGGAAAATACAAAACTAGATGTCGGAGGGGCAAATGAGGTGTGTAGTTGGTTGCATATATCGACGGGGCTAGATACATGAGACTAGATAGACGGGGACGGATAGACTAGATACATGAGACTAGATAGATGGGGCTAGATACATGAGACTAGATACATGAGACTAGATAGACGGGGCTAGATACATGAGACTAGATAGACGGGGCTAGATACATGAGACTAGATAGACGGGGCTAGATATATGAGACTAGATAGACGGGACTAAATACATGAGACTAGATACATGAGACTAGATAGACGGGGCTAGATACATGAGACTAGATAGACGGGGCTAGATATATGAGACTAGACAGACGGGACTAGATACATGAGACTAGATAGGCGGGGCTAGATACATGAAACTAGATAAGACCCTACAAAGACTATATAAGGTTTTGTTTAATTTAACTTAATAATTTACGGTTTTATTTTGATTTACTGAATCAAAGCTAACCAATGACTGAAAATCTAAAGTGACAGGAGCTTGAAGGACAAGACTAGATAGACAAGACTAGACAGACAAGAATAGACAGACATGCGGAGAAAATTCAAAATTAGTTGCAGTCAGGTAGCGGGTATACAAGATTGATTGCAAACATATTACGGTTTGATTCAATTGAGATTATAGGATTTAGACCGGACAGGACGAAACAGACAAGACTAGACAGACATAGGGTGACCACACGTCTCGATTTTGGCGGGACAGTCCCGCTTTTTGGAGTCCTGTCCCGCGTCCCGCCGATTTTTATAAATGTCCCGCTTTTTAGAAAATATCGGAATTTCTTATTTTTAATGTAATGTAATATATAATATAATATTTTTCCACATATTTTTCCATAATTTCCTCCTTTTTTAATGTCATCCAATGAAAATATTGAATATCCTCGAATTGAAATGTCCATTCTTCAAGATATTCCAAGCAGTTATTATAAAAATTTCTGACTTCTTTCAGAAAATCCGTCGTTTAATGGCATCTTGTTCTGAAAATTTCATTGGGTGACATTAAAAAAGGAGATTTTATGGGAATATGTGGAAAAATCTTTTGAATATATTAGTAAACATTTTCCGAAGATTAATATTTGCGAAAATGATCTTTTTGATGAGGAGTTATTAGTAAAGTTACGTTACTGATGAAAAAGTTAAATGTTGATTGTCTGCAAATGTGGAAACATACAAAAAGTGGACGGTTTTTCCTTTATTTTAAACAGAATAAAATTATTAAAATATTTTGATAAGGAATATTATTCGCTTTAAAATGAGAATTTAAATTTTTTTTAGAATGAGAAACAGAAAAAACACAGTTGAACATTAAACTTTAAAATCTATATTAGGCGTAAAAAATAATTTGACCAATAATGAGAAATTTCACGACTTTTTATTAAATGATCCGAATCTATTGCAGTATACACTAGGATCAAAAATATGACTGTGAAAGAACAAACATATTTTTTTTTCGATAAGTCCATATTGATGAAGCCAAAAGGCAGAAGCCATAGAAGCGCATGTTCATTATTATTATTTATCAGGTTATAGTATTTTTTAGCAACCCGCATAGTCTTCCGCAGCACAAAAGTGCAGGAAACCAAATCTCGAGTAACAGATGGCTTAATTTTCATTCCTATCATCCGATGAAAATGAAAATTAACTTAATCTCGGTAATGAGAAATAGGGTAATCAAATTATCACACCCTGATTTTGTTATTGAATGCCTAGGGATGGTGAGAGATATCCTGCGGGAAAATTCATATCCTGATAAATCAGTTAATAAACTATTGTTTAGTTCTCCCTTGAACCATAGAACGGATAATTTTGGCAATATATTTCAAAATTTGAATGTTAACAATCTGAAAGCTCTACAAACGAATAAAGATCAAAAAATCAATTTGGAAAACACACAAAACAACAACCCCTCTTTTTTCTGCTCGCTGCCATATATAGAGTCTTTAACTCTTAAGCTCATTAACATTTTTAAATGTGAGGATATCAAAATTGGTCAGCGCATTTTTCTAACTTATAATAATATTTTTACAAAAACAAAAACAAAATTGGAAACATTAGAAAAATCGAACGTAGTTTATAATATCCCTTGTCTAAATTGTAATAAAATGTATATAGGACAAACATCGCACAGAAGTGACTGCAAATTAAAGAAAATATCATGTGCCCTTTCTGAACATGTCATTATGAACAAACATTCCATGGATTTTGACAAAGTAAGAGTGTTATGCACCGAAAACAATTATCATAAAAGAATTTTTAAAGAAATGATTTACATAAAAAACGAGGAAAATAGTAACAAAAAAACAGATGTTAATAATCTGAGTATTATTTATGATTATTTGTTAAAACTAGAACATCATCTTCTTTCTCTTTCTAAAAAGATGTAATTTGTTGCTTTTATTTTTAGTTTTCAAATTTTTGAATTTTGTTTTAAATTTGTTAATATTTCAAATGTCAATTTGTTTTTTAATTTTTTAATTTTTAATCTGGTAAAATATTTATATATGAAGGATCAACACTGTTATTTTTAAAAGTTGTTCAGTATTGTCCATGAAGCTGTTTTTTAGTATTAACCTAACGTTAGTAAGTATTTTTTTAAAAAAACTTTTTAAAGACCATGTGAGTTAACGAATAAATAAATTTTTGTAGTTGTCTTGATAAAGGGAATAAACGTTCCCGAAAGCTCGTGTAAATAACAAAGAGTTTCTTTTGCCCAACCAAAAGTTTTGACTGCAACCTCATCAAACTTATATACATATTTTAACTTGTGAAAATATACAACGTTTATATATATATATATATATATATATATATATATATATATATATATATATATATATATATATGTATATATATATATACATATATATATATATATATATATATATATATGTATATATATATATATATATATATATATATTCATATACATGTCTATAAATATACAAAAATGTATTTAATATTAATTATTGGTAACTATAAAATTATTTTTAACAAACAATAATTTGAATATAAAATTGGGAAAAAATTACTATGATATATCATCCCATCCCATTTGTCCCGCTTTGTCCCGCTGTTGTCCCACTTTGTTTCATTGTAAATGTGGTCACCTTAGACAGACAAGACTATACTAGAGAGACGAGACTAGACAGACTAGATTAGACGAACAAGAGGCGGCAAATTGAAAATGAGTTGCGGGGGTAGCGGGGCAACGAGTATACAAAATTTACTGCAAACATATTACGGTTTGATTCAATGAGATTGTGGGATTTAGATCGGACAGGACTAAACAACCAAGACTAGAGAGACCAGACTAGACAGACTACATATTTCCAGTGATATTTATCTGAATAATTTCCTATGTGTAAGTGAAATTTCTTAAACTTGTCTGTGACTTAGACCTTATTAATTATTTAATATAAATAAAAAGTATTTCAGCAATTAGGTTTAATTTTGAGTGAGAAATGGAATATATAGTTTCCTTTGCAGTTTACGTAATCAGTTTAGTATTTGAACTTGAAGCTTTTAAATGTATGAGAAGGAAATAACATCCAATAATTTCTATTACAACTTCCACGATAGAAACTGTTTATGTAACCACACGTCTAGATAGGACCGAGCGTCTAACACTAATAACATCCCTGTCTCAACCTGTCTGTAAACACATGTGGAACAAATGAATTATGAAGCGCGGTCTAATTAATTTCATCATTAATTTCCCGTGTTTAATTTTATAAACATATTATGATTTTGGTTTATCGGTAGTCGGTTAGGTGTGACATCCTCTTTTCATACACTTTCCATCCACTTTCCATCCGCTTCAATCCACGTTCCATCTACTTGCATCTACTTGCATCCACTTGAATCCACTTTCCATCCACTTTCCATCCACTTGCATCCACTCTCCATCCACTTTCCATTCACTTGCATCCACTTTCCATCCACTTTACATCCACTTTCCATCCACCTGAATCCACTTTCCATCCACTTGAATCCACTTCCCATCCACTTTTTATTCTTCTCTATCTATTGAATTGTATAACTTGATTGTTAATCATTCTTTCATTGTAATACTGGACGTTGGTGTGAATACATCATGTTTAAATGTAACGAGTGTACCAAACGATATTCATTGATTCAAAATTTGCGCAGACATGAAAGAGGTTACAACAAAAACTTTGTATGCGAGTATTGCGCAAAAATATTTTCTCGTCGCGATATATATATAATCGCCATTTGTCGACTAAACATTATGCAGCTAAGATGAGTAAGCTGGTATATCTCGAAGAACAATCGCAAGACACTTTTAATGAAGCCGCATTTAGAAATTTGCGAGATGGCGAGATAATCCAATAAGAAAAACGTATCCAAATACTTGATAATGATGATCTAGTAGTTGAAAATGAAAAATCGAAAGAATTTAGAGACATAATATTAAAGAAAGTACAGCGAGCGAAACAATCGGAAAACGATGACAGCTTGATTGAAAGTATAGTAAAGAAAGTGGAAGCGAAAGCACCTGAAAATAATGTTATAGACAATGACAATGGAAGAAAACAGTTTGGATAAAAGTGTTGCTGAAGATATTGAAGCTGATGTATATAAAGATCATGCTATAGATAATGACTTAATAGCGGGAATAAATGAAAACAGAATAAACGTCTCAATATTAGATGACTCCTTTAAAGAGTTGTTAAATTATCTGGATTTATGGGGTCATCAATTTGATATTAGTAATTCTCAAACATCTAAACAGAACGTCTCCGCAGGATTTCGAAGAAAGTCGCAACAATTTGGAAACAAATCAAAGGATTATGAGATTCAAACTATCGAAAACGCTTTAAGAGAAGCCGACATAATCGAGTAATATTTGACGATGATCTTCTTAATTAACATCAGCTGTCGTTAAGATGTTGTTGTTGGAGTGTCGCGTCGTAAAGGATCGAAGGTGTTACTTTAAAAAATATGTACTTATTGTAAAATAGTGATTCTATTTGTAATTGTAAATAAATATTTTTATTCTACTAATAACTTGGTTTTATTTTTACCCGTAATCTTGAAACCGAATAAAATGGTTAAGAAAAACGATATACATTGTTAAATTATTATTTTTATTATAATTAGTAAAAAAATCATTACAGATTACAAAATCTTTTTTCATCAATACATTTATATCATTTATATCGGGGTGGTGGGGGTCCATCAATATGATCTACATCAGTTGGTAGATTGTAGTGTTTGTAGCATGGGAGACAGGCGGCTATATCTTCTTATAATGTGATGGAAGTGCATCCCACATTGATAGTAGTTCCCTGGATGTTATATGTGTCATTAAATGTAGTTTACACTAATTACGGCAAGCACAACACCTATCCATGGATACAGAGTTTAGAAAAAAGTTGATAGCACTTTTTAGCATCTTGATATCTTTTAATTGATAATTTTAATCGTTTAATTTTTTGAATGTGTTTTTCCAATCGTGCTTTTCTTTGTACTAACCGTTCTACTGCATGGTCGGCGATCTTAACCATTACACTGTCGGATTGATTCTATATCTTTAAATAATTTCTATTTGTTGTACGCCAATATCTCATACATATATTCTACGCTTTCAAACTGCTGGCTAACTGAAGATGTTTGTAGTAGGTTTTCAAGCGTTGATGCGATGTCACAATCTTTTGGCAAGTTTATAAAATGCAGCAGCCACTCGTTGTAATAATAGGCAAAGTTTAATGTTTTCAAACGTTCCAAACGATAATCAATTAATTTAAATAAACCATCTAACTTGCATACTGCCTTTTGATCCAGATCGAATTGAACCCCTCTGCTTTGTAATGTGATATATCTGCTTCTATTCCGTTTAGCTGATGGGTGAAAAGTTATGGTGAAGCTATCGCAAGCGGGTACTATTTCGGTATATGATATTTACGTCTTTTGAGTTTCTAGCAAAGGGTTGCAGTTGAGACGCTTCCTTTTAACTCCTCTTTGCGGTTTAATCGCTGATGTTGAAAAGAACGTATTCACTTTTTGCCATTCAATTTTTAATGCGAACCATTCGATTGGAATTAATGTGAAACTTCTTTGGGGGTTGAATATACGGACACAGGGGTAATAGCCTCTAACCGCGCTGAATCCTGTTGAAGCTGATAATGTCTTGGATATTGGGTAGCTAACTTCGTTTATAAGTCGACATTCACTTTTAATTTCTTCATTGAAATCTTGTAGTAAGTCATCCAAGAAAGTAAGTGAACTTATACCCGAATCTGATATGGGTGCTGTTGATACTGACATTGTGTTAATATAACTAATTCATTATTAGTAGTTTGTCTCCTATTTATACCCAAACGGATTTTCAATGAGCCAATCAAAATACTTCGTATGTGTCACGTGATCCAGACAATTTGAGACGAGAAATTGTTATCAGCGCTAGACGTATCAAACCAACTACCGATAAATCAAAATAAAAACGAAAAACAATGCTAATAAATTGATTACACTACGTTTCATAATTTAAGACGATCAGTCACACCAAACCGACTACCGATAAACCAAAATCATAATATGTTTATAAAATTAAACACGGGAAATTAATGATGAAATTAATTAGACCGCGCTTCATAATTTATTTGTTCCACATGTGTTTACAGACAGGTTGAGACAGGGCTGTTATCAGTGTTAGACGCTCGGTCCTATCTAGACGTGTGGTTACATAAACAGTTTCTATCGTGGAAGTTGTAATAGAAATTATTGTAATAGAAATAATAGAAAATATGTTATTTCCTTCTCATATATTTAAAAGCTTCAAGTTCAAATACTAAACTGATTACGTAAACTGCAAAAAAAACTATATATTCCATTTCTCACTCAAAATTAAACCTAATTGCTGTAATACTTTTTTATTTATATTAAATAATTAATACGGTCTAAATCACAGACTCACTGAAGTTTAAGAAATTTCACTTACACATAGGAAATTATTCACATAAATATCACTGGAAATATGTAGTCTGTCTAGTCTTGTCTCTCTAGTCTTGGTTGTTTAGTCCTGTCCGGTCTAAATCCCACAATCTCATTGAATCAAACTGTAATATGTTTGCAGTAAATTTTGTTTCCCCACTACCCCCGCAACTCATTTTAAATTTTCCCCCTCTTGTCCGTCTAATAGTCTGTCTAGTCTCGTCTCTCTAGTCTAGTCTTGTCTGTCCGGTCTAAATCCTATAATCTCAATTGAATCAAACCGTAATATGTTCGCAATCAATCTTGTGTACCCGCTACCTGCCTGCAACTAATTATGAATTTTCTCCGCAAGTCTGTCTATTCTTGTCTGTCTAGTCTGGTCTCTCTAGTCTTGTCCTTCAAGCTCCTGTCACTTTAGATTTTCAGTCATTGGTTAGCTTTGATTCAGTAAATCAAAATAAAAACGTAGATTATTAAGTAAAATTAAACAATCCCTTATATATTTTAGTTCAGTCTTATCCAGTTCCATGTATCTAGCCCCTATCTAGTCTCATCTATATCTAGTCTCATGTGTCTAGTCCCGTCTGTCTAGTCTCATATATCTAGTGTCGTATATCTAGCCCCGTCTATCTAGTCTCATGTATCTAGCCCCGTCTGTCTAGTCTCATGTATCTAGTCTCATGTATTTAGTCCCGTCTATCTAGTCCCATGTATCTAGCCCCATCTATCTAGTCTCATGTATCTAGCCCTGTCTATCTAGTCTCATGTATGTAGCCCCGTTGATATATGCAACCAACTACACACCTCATTTGCCCCTCCGACATCTAATTTTGAATTTTCCCGCCTCGCGTCTATTTTTTTAATTTTCCCGCGCATCCGGAAGTTGCGGAAATGCAGACCGGAAGCCAAATCGGAAACCGGAAGTCGAAAACGGAAGTCGAAACCAGAAGTCAAAACCGGAAACCGGAAGTCGAAACCGGAAACCGGAAGTTGAAACCGAAAGTCGATACCGGAAACCGGAAGACGAAACCTGAAGTCGAAACAGAATGTAGCAACAGGAAGTATCACCCGGAAATGGCAACCGGAAGTAGCAACGGGAAGTAGCAACCGGAAGTAGCAACCAGAAGTCCCAAGGTCAAGGTCAATGTCAGAGGGTGGGGGTTAGGGGTCAAAGTTCATCGCGCATGCGCATGACAGTGGAGGTGGAGGATCTAGAACGAAGGATCTTTCCCTACTTTAGTCTATTTGCGTTAATTAAATATTATAAACACTTTGAAAAAAATGATTAACTGCGCTTGATGGAGAAGATTATCTGCGGTTGATGGAAACGATTAACGTTATGTGAATTTGATTGTAAAAACGCCTTTTGGTAACATTTTCTTATCTAAAATATTTTATGGCGCTAGTTAAAGGTGCAAAATAATAAAAGAGAACTTTTTGAAATATCCATAAATTTCTGTCAAATTAAAGCATAATTCGATTTATTTTTAATCAAGTTCAGTTAACACAGTTTTCAAACGCGAAAGTATTCAAGCAATTAACAGACATTACTAGTGATAAATATTTATTTGAAAACTTGTTTAAATAGTCTATGTACGCAGTTAAAAAAAAATAATGGATTTTTTTATAGGATCTTTTAGAATGTTTAATGATTTTTTATCGTATATTTGGAAATAAATGTGGGATTTATTTTCGACGGGTTTATGGTACTTTTTCATGCGTAGGTTCATCATTATCGTAAACAAACTTTTATCTCACATAATGAACTTTATTCTATTGGATTTTATTAATACGATAATGGTGAACCTTTGGACTTGAAATCCTAAATTACATTCCTTACGCACACAGGCGTAGCTAGGGTCATAGCGCTGATTGGTTGCTTAAGTTTTATTTTATAAAGAAAACAACTTTAGAATTGGGTAAAATAGCACGCAAGTTAAATCTATTAACACTATTACAAATTTATCTTTCTTGCTTTAGCTGACGCTAATTTTTTAATTGCATTATCTAAGTCAATTTCAGTCATTTCTCGCACATCAACACAGTCGGGTTTGAATTTGGGCCTTTAAAAACTCACGAACGGCTGGACAGATTTTTATGATTTTTTATTTGTTCCATTTGTCTCCACCCCTGCTATTATTATTATTATCCGATTTTTTGCACTTACTCAGCACAAAGTGCTGGTAAACAAAAGTTTAGGTAAAAACCTATCCTTTTAATCTTTTATATGAATTAGACTCGGGCAGTGAGGAAAGGGAATTTACCCTGGGTCTCAGGTACTTCGTAGGCTCTTCCATCGAGAAACTTTCGCACTATGTGGCATGTTTGCAAAATAACTACTTTCTGTGCTACCTTCAAGGTGTTTTTAGACATTACAAGTTTCTCGATATACCTTTTGATGTTAGATGAGACAACTCCTTCAGCCAATATAACTATAGGGTAGATTGTAGCCCTTTTTAATTTTAAAGATCTCTTTAATCTGCCATGTTAGTTCTTGGTATTTGTTCATTTTTTCTGTCTCTGCTTTGGAGATATTATAAGTCAAAGGAACAGAAACGTCAATTATAGTGGCAGATTGTTTTTCTTTGTCAATTAAGAGAATATCCGGTCTGTTATAGTCGACAGTCTTGTCAGTCAAAACTGGTCGGTCAAAGTGTAATATAAAGTCTTTTGATTCCAGGACCGAGGCCGGCTGATATTTGTAGTAAGGTCGTGTCTAAGTGTCTATCGAGTAGCTCATATTTCATTCCAAGTTGTTGGTGGATTAATTGTGCTACCTGATTATGCCTCCCGAGATAAGCCGTCTCAAATAATACTGGGCACCCAGATATAATATGTTCTATGGACTCCCCAAGCTTACCACATTTTCTGCATCTATCAACTATATCCATCTTCAGAACATGTTTCTCATAATTTTTTGTCCTCACTACTCCATCCTGTATTGCTATGATGAATCTTTCGGTTTCAGGATATAGGGAAAAATTTTCCATGTAACGCTTTATCTCTCCAAGGATTCAAAGTTTTTAGAGCAATCTCATGGTCTTGTTGCTTTGGGTTTAATGGTGTGTATCTATCATCTGCTCAGTATATATTTTTTGTAATTTCATTGTTACATGCTAGTAGGCGATTTCTTGTCTTCTGCATAGGTTGAATATATTTATCAAACCTCTTCCACCGTCTTTCCGAGGTAAAAACAATCGCGTCACCGATGAGTTTGGATGCAGGCATCGGAATTTGATTAGAAGCCTTCTTGTTGTTCTATCCAAGGCATCTAGATCAGTATTCGACCATTTGATTAACCCAAAGGAATATGTTAAAGATGGTACAGCCCAAGTGCTTATAGCTGTTATGAGATTTTGACCAGTAAGTTTACCATTCAAAAGCTTAGTAATCCTTTTTTGTATTCATCAGCTAACTGGTGTTTTATCTGGGAATGATGAATCCTGCTGTTCTGAGGTAGAGCAAAATATTTATAAAAGTCCTCTGTTCTCAGCTCCCTAATTCCGTCTAGCTCTTGTTGCTCCAAAGCAACGGTTTTGCTTTTCCTTATGTTTATCATTGCGCATTTATTTAATCCGAAGGTCATGCCTATGCTCTTACTGAATTTTTTAACAGTGCATATCAAAGTTTGTAAATTAATAAGATTGTCGGCATACAATTTCAAGTCATCCATAAATAATAATTGACTAAGACCTTTGGATCTCTTTTCCACTTTGTATCCTTCTTTTTGTCGCTTTAGTAATGATGATAAAGGATTTAGTGCGAGGCAAAACCATACTGGGAAAAGGTAGTCTCCCTGAAAAATACCTCTTCTGATGTAACCATATCCCAATTCTCTCCTCTGGATATGTATACGAGTTCACCAGCATCCTATTATTGCTTCAAAACAATTTATGATTTTGGAAGATATTTTATAGATCTTAAGAACCCTCAATAGCCAAACATGTGGCACAGAGTCAAATGCTTTTTGGTAGTTTATATATGCCATATTTAAATTTCGTTTTTTACACTGCCCATGTTTTAGTATTATGGCGTCGAGTGTAAGTTGGTGTTTACATCCTAATGATCCCCTTATGCAGCCTATCTGTTCTTCTCCGATTAGGTAATTTAGATCGCAGAGCTCATACATTTTGTTATTGATTAAAGATGTAAAAAATTTATATACAACTGATAAGCAAGTTATGGGTCTATAATTTTCTGGATTGGAAGCATCTCCTTTCTTATATATTAAATAAGTGTTTCCTTTCATTAAAAATTTCGGTATTTCATTAGGATCGTTTAAAGCATCGATTCCCAACCGGTGGTTCGCGAACCCCTAGGGGTTTACAAAGGGGGTTCGCGAAAATAATACTGTAATGGAGGCATTTGAAATTGCCGAAGAAAAATAAAAGCAAGAAAAACAAAAACATACCTAATGCAATATCGCTTATTATATTATTATATATTTACTAGGCAACCTAAAATACTTTTCACAAGTTGTAAAATTTGGAATATCCTCTCGTTTGTTAATTAAAGATTGCATACCAAATAACGTATTAGCAAATATTCGTACAGAGGGTTGTAAACTTTGAGTGATTTAGTTCGCGATTAGTATGGCTATTGCGGCTTTGTTTGTTTAGTGAGGTTCTTCTTGTGTACATAACTTTCAATAACTATTATACCCCAATTTTATTATAATCGATAGTTAAAAACGAGTCGTGTAGAAGCAACACATGATGATACTGAAAGCAGTAGTTAGCTACAATTTCAACAGACTAAAAACAAAGAGAAAAATGGTGAAAATGGTGGGAAAAAAGGAAAAAAAAGCGAAAATATGACAGTGATTATTTACAAATGGGTTTTTATTTTACTGGGGAAGAGTCAGAACCTAAACCGCTTTATGTAATCTGCAACGAAGTTCTTGCCAACAGCAGTTTAAAATCATCACTTCTTCATAGACACCTTGAAACAAAACATCCGACGTACAGGGATAAACCTACTGAGTATTTTAAAAGAAAATTAGCGGATAATAAAAAGTGTAGTGTCTCTTCTTTCCTATTCTCAAACGAAGATAGTAAAATGGCTCTTGAGGCATCATTTCGAGTGAGTTATAGAATTGCAAAAATCTGGACAGGCACATACAATGGCAGAAACTTTAATTGGACCATGTGCAAAAGATATGGCGAAATGTATGCTTGGAGAAAAGGCAGCAAGGAAAATTGAACTTGTTCCATTAGCAAACAATACGGTATCTCGTAGAATTAATGATTTAGCAAATAATGTGGAGAACGAACTATTGAGGAGTATAAAATCGAATTATTTTGCGATCCAGCTTGACGAGTCGACCGATGTAGCAAACGCCGCAGTATTGCTTGTCAACGTGAGATATATTATGGTGAATATCGTTCAAGAAGTTGTATTATTTGCGAAACCTTTGAAAACCTACACAACTGGAGAAGCAATTTTCGATCTAATCAATGATTATTTTGAAAAAAAAATGGAATAAACTGGTCTTATTTTGTGGGTGTGTGTACTGTGGTGCAAAATACTGTGGTGGACAGGAAAATTTTCTGGTTTTGTGGCACGGGCAAAGAAGATCAACGAGAAAATTCAATGGACTCATTGCTTTATCCATAGACAAGCATTGGCATGTAAGCGTATTCCTGCAGAGTTATCTACTACTTTAAGTGATGCTATAAAAATTGTAAATTTTATAAAATAGCGTGCTACAAATTGTCGTATATTCCATGCTCTTTGTGAGGATTTTGGAAGTCTTCATGTTTCTTTATTACTTCATACGGAAGTTAGATGGCTCTCCTGTGGCAAAGTGTTGACACGCTTGTTTGAATTGAGATCTGAAGTACTAGCATTTTTATTGATCATCCGTTTCATTTGTCCTCTTGTGTCTTCGATAATCTTTGGCTGCAAAAGCTTGCATACTTAGCTGACATTTTTTGTAAATTAAATGAATTAAATCGTCATTACAGGGCACGGGTGTCACCATTTTCAGTATACATGAAAAAATTGAGGCCATGCCAAATGAATGAGTACGAATGTTTTGGTTCTCTCTCCACTTTTTTATCAGAAAATTCAATTAAACTTGATGAAAACATTAAAATAAATATATCTGAACATTTGAAACATCTTCAATTAACTTTCGATGACTATTTTCCCAATAGATGCAACAAGGAGATGCAAATTTAGAAACTTAATAATTTTAATGGAAAAAGAAAAACTCATAGAGTTATCCTGAGACAGTTCTCTAAAAGCTATTTGTAAAGATCACTCTTTAATTGACTTTTGGCTCAATATTAAAAATGAGTATCCTGATCTCTCAAAAAAGCTATAGAAATTATATTACCCTTTTGCACAACATATCTATGTGAGAAAGGATTTTCAACATATACATATCTGAAAGATAAATATAGAAACAGGTTAAATGCAGAACCTGATCTGATTGTGAGATTGCAATTGTAAAATATTGAGCCAAAAGTGCTTTGCTCCATCAAACAACCACAGGTATCCCATTAAGAGCTTTTTTTAATTAGCCATTTTCCTCTGCAGATTTAAAAAGAAATCCGCCAGAGGCAGCACTAGCAGAGGTACATAAGTTTTGATTTCCCTATGACAGTAATGTAAAAGATACATTATAAAAATGGAAATAACAGAAGATGCTGTACCTGGACCAAATTGTAATTTGCAAAAATTCAAACGTTTATCCGTTTTAGGCAATAAAAATGTACGAAATGTTCGTAGAAAGGTTAGTTATCGTTGACAGTTTGTCAGAGATTTAAATATTTCATCTACATATTTTTGTTAATGTTTCCTTTTTGAAGTGAAATTTCTATAGGCGCGGTAGAGTAAAATGGTTACACAAAATATTCTACTTCAAAAAGGAAGCATTAACAAAAATATGTAGGTACATGAAATATTTAATATCTGACAATAAACAAAACGAACTGTCATCGACACTTTCTAGGAGTACATTTTTTTTGCCTAAAACGAATAAACCACGACAAGCAAGCCATCGTTTTAAATCCCGGATGAGATGATCTTGAAATTCAAGAAAATATTTATTGAACCAGATAACTTAGAAGCTTCATTTTTACTTTCTGACCTTTGCGACCTTTCCGTTAACCCATGCCAAGGACGATTAATAACAGTTACACCAGGTAAAAAGTCGATAACACTAAATTTCAATAGACCCGTAAACTCGATAAATTCCCATTACGGAATTAGGAAATCAAAACTTATGTACCTCCACTAGTGCTGCCTGTGGCGGATTTTTTAATCTTCAGAGGAAAATGGCTAATTTAACGTATGCTTAACTAATTATATGACTGGTTCTTGATTTGTTGAATTGATTTTTTTATAACTATCATAATGGTTTTATTTATGTTTGTACTTGCAATATGGAAAATAAATGTTCTACCAAATTTTATTGTTTTTTTACCTGTCAGTATAAGGGGTTCGCCAAATTCTTTCGGATTCTAAAGGGGTTCGCGAAGAGAAAAAAGGTTGGGAAACACTGGTTTAAAGAATTTGTGACACAATGTGCCAATGGACCATGGGCTGCTATTATTTTCCTAATCCAGAGGTTTTGGAGTTTGTCAGGGCCTGGGCATTTCCAATAGCTCGTTCTCATTGTAGTATTAAAAACTTCCTCCTTAGTAAATCCTTCAAATTCTATCGATGAAACATGAGACTGTTGATCCTCGACTTCATGTATCCATTCTGCGTCTTCAGTATAGTCCTTGGAGGTAGACCATATAGATTTCCAGAATTCTTTAAATTTGGTTTCGTCCATTTTACTTTCATATAGTTGAGGCGGTTTCTGAGTTAATTCTCGGAAACATTTTCGGCGGTTCATGATGAAATTGGAATTTTGCTCTTTTCTTTTCGTAATCTCATTGTACCTCCTTAGTCTTGCTCCTTTTATTTTCGCTTTTTGTCTGAAAGTGTCTTTTAGGATTAAGAGCACTATTGGGGTTATAGATATTTATTCCCGCAGCCTAATGTTAGGTAATGTTTAATATCTTTTTCTTTAATTTTTTGGACCGGTTGTTTTGTTTATACTTTTGTAAATACTTGTCAATAATGTCTGCTTTTCCTCTAAATTGATTGATTTTATTTCCTAATCTTTTTTTGCAATCAAGGACAAAGTCTTTTATTGGGGGTTGGTTTCCATTGTTACGTTGATACTTACCAACCTAACAATGGAAACCAACCCCCAAAAAAAGACTTTGCTGTCCATTAATTTCAATGACAGTAGCCGCCGCGCAGTATAGGGCTAGGTGAATTTCTTGAAGGTGAATCCTCGGAAGGTCCAGATATTGCGCTACAATAATGTTGACTTTTTTCTATTATTGGCTTAGCCCTTCTAATATTTTTAAGAACGGGGATGTTTGGTTTCAAAACCATACTACCACCTTAGCCCTTCTCCATAGCTCCGGTATATATCCGAGCGCTAAACTACTTCTAAAGATATTTAGTTCTCTCACGGCATTAGTTCTCTCTCTCCCTTTCGTAGGAAGGCAGGAACTAGGCCGTCCACACCTGTGGCCTTAAAAGGCTGGTAAGTGCCGATAGCCCACCTGATTCGGTTTTCCGTATAGATGGACGCTGCCCTCTTCCAGTCGGCCCGACTTGGTTTCCGTGGTTGCATCAAGCCCTCGGTCTCCCTGTATCCTCTACATCCTGGAAAATGGGTTTCTAGTAGGAGGAGAGCTCTTTGCTCTTCACCCTCCGTGAAGGTCTCATCAGGTCTCTTGAGAGTGCTTGTCATTTCCACTCTATACTTCGCTAGTGCTTTGTGCAGTCTAGCTGTCACCGGGGTGGATTCTATGTTTTCACAGAAGGTCCTAAAGTTTTCCCTTTTTGCCCTTCTGATCTCTTTGTTGTAGGTAGTAAGCACCTCGGAGTATTCTAGCCAATTTCCGTATTGCTTGGCTTTGTTGAAAAGTACTACGTAGCACTTTTGCTCTTAATGTAGACAAATTTTTGTTCCACTATTTTTTGTCCTCATGTTCCTTCGCGGTTTTTACCGGGCAGCTGGATTCAAATGCCGTGGTGATTGCTACATTTATTTCTCCTACCGCCTGCTCCAGTACGGTGTAGTGTTTGATATTATCCCGCACTGTCACCTTCTCTAGGTTTTCTTTTAGTTGGGAACTAAACATAGGCCACACAGTTTGTCTGGGGTTTCGAATGGGGGTGTTTTCCTCACTCGCTCCTTCCAGCTCAAACTCTATGATCCTATGATCTGACATTAAGGGTTCTCTTGAAACTTTCCACTTTTGATTTAGTTTACTTACATTAGCGCTACCTAACGTAATATCCAGTAACTCATTTCTGGCCTTAGTGACAAAAGTTGGTATGTTCCCGACGTTATACACAATTAAGTTCTCTTTAATGAGGTATTCTAAATGGTACTCACCTCTTTTATTAGTGTCCGCGCTGCCCCACATCTCTTTGTGGGCGTTCGCGTCACATCCCAAGATGAGTGGCAGCCTTCTCCTAATACAGTGCTCGAGGTCCAGCCTTTGTACCTCCATGGGTGGTATGCTGTTACCATCGCCAGGTAAGTATGCAGATGCGATCACTACTTCGCAGAGGAGGTTTTTCCTCCAAGTCCAGCGTTAAGAATTCGGAGAGACATAAGTAATTAATGTCCTTCCTTACCATAATGCAAGTCCTAGGGGAGGCCTCACGGCTGTACCATACCAACTTACATTCCCTGTTGCTGAGGCTTCTGATCTTACCTCCGTAAGTCCAGGGTTCTTGCAGCAGCGCTAGCCCTAGGTGTTGTTTGGTGATCATCCTAGCCATCACAGCTGAAGCTGCCCTGGCATGGTGGATGGTGAAACCTGGGCTATTTTGGGCCGCCTGCTGGTCATTCTTGGTTTGTGACAGGAGGCGGCAAGTCCTCCTCTGTCTCCAGCAGAACAACATCTACCTCTGCCTCCATAGACATGGCTGGATTGCTCATGTCTACGAGTGTGAAGTCAAGGTCGTCCTCCCGGTAATCCGTGCTGACTTCCTCGTTCACGGCCTTGGCCATTAAAGCTTCAGCAGAGGGAGTTGCCGCCACCGCTATTCCTTCCACCCAGAAAGTGGCCGTTGTTGCGGTCCTAACTTCCGACGGAGGGGCCGCTGTGGCTGCCACTACATCTCCATCCGCTTTTTGTGTGGTGTCGTACTTCCGCCCATAGACTTTGATCCGCCCGAACCTATAGTAGAGGCCATGGTTGGCCTCCGCTATAGCTTCAGCGGACTCTTCGTCAATTCCTACTGTCAGGAGTTGACCCCCATTTTCCACCCGGCACCCAAGCACCTTCCATTCGTAAATGTTAAGTCCTTTGTTTTGGGCCCTGAGGTAGTTGATGGAGGCCTCCGGGGTTTGGTCCCCGCTCCTAGGTAGGGACATGGTGATGACGTGTGGCTTGAGGATATCATCACCCAATTTCGCCACCAGAGCCCCTCCTTCCCAATGTCTTAGGATAGGCGCTCTTGTCATCAACCATTTTGCCGTCTGTTCGTTTGCACAGTCGACAATGACCAGTCCCGGTTTGAAGTCTATTTCTTCAAACTGTATCTCATGAGACCAGTCTACGACTGGCTCCTTCATAATTGCTTGCTCAAGAGCAGGCATGTCCTTCTTACTCAGGGGATTCCTTGGGTAGTCTCTGGACATCACACCAACCTTCACCACCTTGACGGTGGTGGCGTAGCTGGTGCGCGGTCCAGGAGTCTTGGAAGGGCAGCTGGGGTAGCTGACTACTCCCATTGCCCCAGTTTGGATGTTCCCCTTCTGTCTCTTAGCTGCCTTGTCTTGGGGCGTGATAGAATCAGCCCCTCTTTTGGCAGCTCCTTGTGTTTGTGGTGTATGTCCTGCCTTTCTCTCTACTGCTCTCTTCTTAGCTACCTCGGGTTGTAGCCCGTCTGCTAAGAAGCGCAGATACCATCTCACCTCGGCTCCACTAAGGCCCTTTCTCAGTGGGTCGTCGAGTCCGCCTGGACTACCTAGGGGTGGCAAGGGATGTGCCCATCTCGTCTTCTTCTTACCTACCTTGTGCTTTGTCTCCTCTTGCTTAGTCGCGGGCTTGGTGGGAGTAACGGTGTTATTGGTCACCTTGCCCTGACTTTTAGAAGCCGTTTGGGAGCGGGTCTCCCCTGGCTCACTGGCTTAGTAGTAGCAACGGTGTTACTGACCTTCTTGCCTTTGCCTTTTGGCGACAGCCTGGGAGTTGGTCTGTCTCGACTGATGCCCTCACTCGGATCGTGGGGCTCATGCTCCATCTGATCCGCCAATTGTGTGGCGGTTAAATCCCGTACACACGGATTAAAATTTTGTTTGGATTTTGATTTTGTCTTCATTCAAATCCCACGAGTCGCAAGGGAACTAAAAGTCCACCAAATCAGAGCCCCGCTTGCTGTGGTAAGGCAAGATACCCTCTGATCGCTAGGTATCAGAGGGGCTTCGTAAGAGATAGTCGGTTGCCCTTGGCTATCAACCAGTCCCTTCGAAACGGGTCGCAAGACACTTTGGGATTAAGGGTTTGGAAGTTCTTAGTTGTTCGGCCTCCGCCGAACGCCCCGACCGGAGTTGTTCCAGTCGTGACGTCCAACGGTGTGTGGCGAAAGTAAGCCCTCACACCGCGACAAGGTGACTTACAGGGTGAGGGGTGAGGACCAGTATAGCTCAAATTACTATACTGGTCCTCACCCCTCACCCTGTAAGTCACCTTGTCGCGGTGTGAGGGCTTACTTTCGCCACACACCGTTGGACGTCACGACTGGAACAACTCCGGTCGGGGCGTTCGGCGGAGGCCGAACAACTAAGAACTTCCAAACCCTAGCGATCTTGTTGTGACGATGCGTGTATTCTGTCGGTCCAAGGATTTTGCAACCAGCAATAATGTGGTTGATAGTTTCATATTTTTTGTTGCACATTCTACACTTGCTGTCAACATCTAGATCAATTATTCTTTTCTGGTGGTATCGAGTGGTAAGTGCCTGATCCTGAGCTGCAACTATAAGGCTTTCTGTCTCACCCTTGGGTCCAGTGCTTCCCAGCCATGTAAAAGTTTTCTCCTTATCTACCCAGCTGTTTTGTAGATTTCTGATAAACTTTTCATGGATTTCGACTTGATTCTCTGTATTCTTTCTTCGAGTATCGCTGTTTTGAGTCTCCCTTTGGTGTTTTCTCGACTTATGGACTCAGACTTAAGATATTTGTTTTTTATGTCGAGGTTTTGTTTATTGAGTGAGCGCACTTTCACCTTGGTCCCCTCATGCGTCCTAAAAAAGCGAGTGTATCTGTCTTTGCCTTCGCATATGTAGTCGGAGAGGCTTACAATTGTGCGGTAATAAGCACACTCAATCTCGATGAGACCACAGCCGCCACTACTCCTGGGCATGTATAGTCGGTCTACGTCAGCCTTTGGATAATGGCATCCATGAATCGTGAGCAATTTCCTAGTTTTCCTGTCCATCGACTGGAGCCCAGAGCGCAACCAGTTAATTATTTAATAATTATGTAATAATTTTTTCCGAAACTATATTGCAGTACCGGAATTGCTAAGGTGTTTTTGGCCTGGATCTTGTTTTTGGAGTTTAATTCTGTACTGGGGACAAGTCTGATTCGGCGATAGTACTCCTTGCTCAGCCTCTCCTTCATCTCCCTATGTCGAATACCATCGATTTCGTCTACACCCAGATATTTGTAGACCTCATCTTGGTCAAGTTCACGTATTTCGTAATCAACCTTTACCCCTTGATTGGAATCTAGTTTCCCTTTTTTATTGATACCCTAGAGCAGGGGTCTCCAAACTACGGCCCGAGGGCCACATCCGGCCCGCGGACAGATTTTGTCCGGCCCGCGGAGAGCTAGCATACTTGAAAACTCCTTTTAGAGAACATATTTTTAATAGCAAATTAAATTTAGTTTACTGAAGTATTCTAATTTTATGTTGAATAATTATTAATATGACATCTACATTGATATCGTCATGGGCTAACTACTCATAACATTGTTTTAGGCTTATTGTTATTGTTTTTGTGATAAGTTGGATAAAGAAACACATAATTGTAATGAGTAAAGACATGTATAATATGCAGAAAATTTAACTTCTGTATATAATAACTAACAAATTATTGAAATGAATCCAACTAACATTTTATACATTTTAAATAAAAACATAACTTATAACAAGCATAATGACATATGAAATACTAATGAGATTTATGTAATTGAGATTTTCCACTGACAATAGTTTGTAGTTGTGGAATAATTTTACTTGTACCAATTATTAAAAGAGATTTAAGATGCTCATCAGTTAGTTAATTTAGATCTATAAACATTTGTTGTGTACTTCATTTTGGAGAAGGTCTTCTCACACAAATAAGTAGTACCAAAAACAGAAAACAGCCCACGAGCAAATTTATGCAAATTATCAAATTATGTCAGTGGAAGACTCTTATAAAATTCCAACAAAGATGAGTTTTGATATTTGTTCTTAATTATATCACTGCACTGTAGATCAATCATTTCCATTTGAAGTTCCGGGGCTAGGGCTTCAATGTCAGTATCAAAAGGATTCTGAAAAATCTTAATTTGATTCGCAATGGCATCAAAGTCCGAGAAACGAGTATCAAAATTTATTTTCAAAGCACTCAAAGTTTCGATTGCAAAATCGATAGGAAACTCAGTCTCAGTGGTGTGGCTGAATATCTCACATGTTTTAAAATGTGAAAAATATTTACTTCGTAGTTGTGATTGAAACAGTATCAATTTTTTCCGGAATGATTTGATATTAGTGTATAAATCAGGAAGATGCTGGTTTTCTCCTAGCAATCTCAAATTCAGTTCGTTCACGTGTTTTGTTAAATCAACATAGAATGCTAACTTCCACATCCATGCGTTGTTTTGTAATTCAGTAAGAGGGCGATGCTTTTCATTAAAAAAAATTCGATCACTGCTCGAAGTTCAAAAAAGCGCTGAAGGACTTTCCCACAACTAAGCCAACGTACGGCAGTACCTATGATAAGGTAAGTCATTTTCTCCAATCTCTTCAATAAATTGTCGGAATTGTCGGTGATTCAGCCCAAAAGATCTGATAAAATTAACAGTTGATATGACTGGTTTCAGAACTTCAGACATATCCAAACATTTTCCGCACAAAGACTGTTGATGAATGATACAATGTAAGTAAGACTCATGGTTTTGAACCACCGTCATTTTCTACAGCCTTTGACACAAGAGCGACCACTCCTTTATCTTTCCCACTCATGTTTTTGCCTCCATCAGTTGTAATACATTTCAAGTTTTTCCATCGAAGGTTCTTTTGAGTAATGGCCATTTCAACTCCTTTAAAAATATCTGTACCAGTAGTTGTGCCATGAATACTATACATATCAAGAAGTTCTTCATGCACTTCATAGCTTTTATCTACTCCTCGAATATAAATAAACACCTGAGCAGTATCTGACACATCCGTTGACTCATCCAAGGCCAAAGAAAACCACTCAACATGTCCATTTTTGTCGAACAGTTGAGAGGATATATTTTCAGCGATGTTTTCTACCCTTTCAGTTCAGTTCAGTTTTGAGTTTTGTAAATGAAGATTGCTGCAATTTCAATCCGCGCTTCATAGCTTTGAATTTTTCTGTCCGCAAACTTCCTGTACATTTTGAGTAATTTTGAAAATGTTTTATTTCATAATGACGTTTAATGTTATATTCCTTGAGAACGGCTATGCTTTCATTGCAAATCAAACATTGCGCCTTGTTACTGGATTCAATTACGAAATACTGAATGTTCCACTGATCTTTGAATTTTCTGCATTCACTATCAATTTTTCGCTTCTTTTCCATACTACTAAATCACACACAAAAGCAACAATTCAAATCAAAATACTGTAACAAAGATTTCTTAAACTTAAACACGCACAAACACGTGTCATAGTGTCACGTAAACAGTGTCATAGGAACTGACTTGTGGTTGCGTCACTAGCCTTCTTATACATTCCAATTACTGCCATCTAGAAGTGAGTGGAAGACACGAGAACTTTCTCGAACCAACGAGATTATTCTGTACATGCTATTAGCGCCATCTGTTAGCGATAGAAGGTACTACCTATTTCCGCTTGTGTCCACCAGATGTCGTGTCACGTTACTCCTCATGGCTCGTACTCTACGACTAATCTAGAAATTACAGATAATGACTAAATTTATAATATGCAGTGTTGCCGTTTTTCGGACTTTAGTCCGATTTGCAGCCTTTTTTAAACGTTGCGTACTTTTTCGGACTTTTTTTTTCATCGGTGGACTATTTCACTTTTTACCACCGACAACAATGATAATATGGTTTTGGCCCTCGGAACTTACTGGAGTAATCAGTATGGCCATAAGGCTGGAAATTTGGAGACCACTGCCCTAGAGCATTTGTTCTATCCGAGCTCCATCGAGATATCTTCGCTGAAAGTTTTTACTATCTCGATCTCCTTGTCTAGTTGTTTTGTATCCTTTGCATACAACTTTAGATCATCCTTGTAAAAGAGATGGTTGATAGTCTGACCATCCGCTAGTGAGTATCCCAGCTTTTCTATATTTAACAAGTTTGTAAGCGGAATCAGGGACACACAGAAGAGCAGTGGGGATAAGGAATCACTCTGGAATATTTCTCTTTTAATGGCAATTTGACCAGTAGACAGGCATCCGTTCGAGTGGTACAGTTTCATCTCCGTTTTCCGTTTTTTCTTTCATAGAAGTCTCAATGAACTTTATGATGGTGGGGTTCACTTTATAGATCTCAAGGACTGCTATGATCCAACTATGTGGTACGCTATCGAATGCCTTCTTATAGTCTATCCATCCCATATAAAGGGAGACGTTTTCTAGCGTCTTCTGTGACCATTCTATCAACTAGGAGTTGGTATTTACAGCCGTGTGATCTTCGTCTACATTCTTTCTGTTCAGGCGGGAGAAAATTGTTTTCTGTTATGTGGTTATACAGTCTGTTGGCTAGTAGGGACGTCATCACCTTGTACATAGTTGGAAGGCAAGTAATTGGACGGTAGTTCTTTGGGTTCTGTGAGTCCTTGCCTTTTGGTAGTAGAAATGTTACTCCGGTAGTAAACCAATTCGGTAATGCTACTGGATCTTCAGTTAGCGAGCTTTTTAACATTGTTCTTTAGTTCGGTCAACTTAAAGTCATTCCAGCTGCTGGATTTTACTTCCTTACATGATTCCGATTTACGTTGGATCCAGGGGACGTGAGTGTTGTGTGATCTACTATCTTCCAGAATACCTCGCCAGAACCGGTCCACTTTCTCTTGAGAAGGCGGTTATGTTACAGGGTTTTGTTTTTGATTTAGGCTCCTGTAGAACATCTTAGTATCAGTGTGAAACAGTCTGTTCTGGTGGAATTCATCAGACCTTTTTGTGTACCTACTCAGCCGCTGAGAAATTGCCTGTAGCTTCATCTTTTGGTCCTGGATTGACCGTTCTAAATCTCGAATCCTCAATCGTTTGAGTAATGCGACTGCTTTATTGTTTAGAGAGTGCCCAGGCGTTCCTTTGCGGTACTCAACTAGTACGTACACGTTACTGCGATAGAGAGCGATTTTCGGTTTTAGTCTTGTTTTCCAAGCTGGTTCTTCAATATTTCTGTCACGAGGCACTTTTAATTGTATCTCCTTTGTAATCCCTGCTGTTGTTGCGTAAATAAGTTGGCTTAGTTCTGTGAGGGAGAGATGTTTTTCATCTTTACAGATCCGCTCCAGGGCCTCATTAGCAGCTTTTATTGATTGCCAATTCTCGGGACTAGGTCTTAGTTTATTAGTACCTTTGCAGTTCATGCCACTGAGCATCTCATTTTCACAGAGTATGAGTCTGATCTCCTGCTTGATTTTTTGAGAGTGCTGAGATTTCTAACTGTAGTGGTTGACAGTCTATTTGTTGTATATTTTCCATTTCCATTAAGGGGAGCTCGGGCGTAATCTCCGTTATGTCAGGCTCAATTTCATTTTGTGGAGGATCTTCTTGCTCGTGTGAGGATCTGATCTCTGCAAGAATAGAATCAATTTGTGTTCTTGTGAACGATCTCTCAATCACTCGCCGTTGGGTTGCCAGTTTGTTAGGGTCGATGTTCGGGAGGAGCAGAGAATTTCTTCTTCTCCATACTTCGTATGTTCCTTTTATTTTAGGTGCAGGTAAATTGTTGGCGATCGGATAGTGGAAAGCCCACATAACTTCCCTATTTTGCGCTGGGGTCCAAGAGTGTTTCGTTAATTTGGACCTGGACGATGTTGTGCTCTGAGGCCCAGGTTGAGAAGCCTCCTTTTGGAAGACCTCAGAGCTGTCAAGCGTTGCCGAATCGATAGCTTGAACTGCGGTCCTGGCTCGGCGACCACCGGAGGACGCGTGTTGTGTTCAGTATCGGTTCAAATCATCCATATATAGTAAATGGGAACATTTTGAGGAGGCTTTCGATGTCTTGTAGCCATGTTTAGTAGTCCGTAATATGATCGACATTGGAATCAATGCTATAACGAATAGTAATGGAGATAGTGAGTCTCCTTGAAAAATGCCCCTTCGTATATTAACCGTACCCACTTCTTCCCTATACACCAGTAATTTTGTAGTCCACAAACCCATTGCTATTTTAATAAAATTTTGAATGTTGTTGCTTATGCCCATCATTTCCAAACATTTTAATATCCAATCATGTGGTAACGAATCAAAAGCTTTCTTATAGTCAATCCAAGCTACATGTAAATTTGTTTTTCGTTTTTTTTTTGAATTTCCCAGAATCATTTTATCAATCAAAAGATGGTACTTTGTGCCTCTGGTGATTGGAGATTCTTGAAATTCGTCTAATTTTACATAGGGGACGATGTAAATTTTTGGGTCATCTGGTAATTTTAAATCCATTTTCTAAACGGTCAGAATTACGAGTTTTCTACAAGATTAGTTAAAAATTACACATTTAATTTGGAATCTAGAGGTCTATACCACATCTTCCTAGCGTGTATAACAAAGAGTTATTGTCGTAAAACGGTCAGTTCTACCACTTGACTGAAGGAACAACCATCTCGAAATTTATCCGGAGTTTCTTTTTAAAATCGAATAGTGTTCATTGAGGCGTATTGAATTGTGCTGCATGAACTTTTTGCGGCTGATAAATTAACGTCTAAAAATGTCGTCTACTTTTCTGCTTCTTCTTCGACAAATCCTATGCCTCATTTCCTTGGGTTTGCAAGAAATAATTTTAACACAGATCTATAAAACGCATTAATTTCACCGCTCCGCTGTTAATTGTTTGGTCATGGGATTTTTTTCATTCAACTCCGAATTCATTCACCATTTAAACCCATGTAAAATGTGAAACCAAATCCAGAGAATGGAAATTGAAAAAATACTAATTGAAAAAATATCGCTTTTCACATTTTTCACATTTGTGACAAAACCAAAAGACATTACAAAATTTGCAAGGAATACTTATTTGTAGATACCAGAATTCCACATACGGTGTACCAAATCCCTATTTGTTGTTTCAAGACACTGGAGATATTTGCCAAAATCCTCCAAAACTAAAATAATTTCCCGCGTCGTCCCTGATGGCAACGGAACGTTGAATTTTCGTCTGAGTGTACTGTTTATAGGTATCCATGCACAGTAAAAATTTCCTTGGAACCCTTTGAGGTTTAATGCATTTTTTCGCCATTTTTTGAGTATTTTGAAATTTCCGTGTTCTGTTTTGGATAAAATTCGTGATTGACAGGTTTGATTTCCTTAAAAAATAGCCTTTATGAGTTCCACCCCACGTAGAACAATAAAATTTTACACATTTGTACACAAGGCATCGTTCTATACAATCACTTTGACAATTTTGCAAAATATTTTATCTGGCGGCGGCCGTCCCCTTTTAAAGCCAAACCGGAAGAGAAAACAATAAATTCAAATATCTATAGGTTGATAACTGTAACAGATTTTTACAAAATTCTTTCAGTTCTATATAGACCATACATTTTTCTATAGAAATTGATATTTTGACATCTCCGCGATTCAGGCCTCAGACTTCTGCCCTCAAATTCATACCATTACAGAGAGTAATAAATGCTATTAACGATACTTAGAGTTGAAAAATTTACCATGTTGATACAACAAATTACACGTAGTTAGTGCTAAAAACGTAGTTAATTTTATGATTTAGAGTAAGTATAGATACTATGTAGTAACAGTCGCATGCCATACTTTTTATCAAATGACTATAGCTTGAAAAGTTTAAGTGGTACATTAAAAAATCTTTCAGTTCTATATAGATTATACATTTTCTATTTTCGTTTTGGTATCTTTGACACCGATAGCCTTGCCACAGGATTTCATTAAAGAACTATATATTGAAATTCTTCCACCTTTTTCTGATTCCTACCAAACTTGCGTATGACACTGCTCGATAAAGCAGATTTTCTTTCAAAAAGTTTGCAATTTTTATCCTTCCAGATCAAACCTTGTGGTCGCGTGACCTCTCGATCTGTAATAAAATAAAGTAGTAAGAGGTGTTGTTAAACCAAGGTTAGGTTAGAACATCTCGACCTAAAATAAGCTAAAGTGGTCTGAGTCAAAGTCTGTTAGCCTAACCTAGGTTGGGTTGCCTACCGCAAAGCTGCAGAAAAATTAAGACAAACTGCAAGCGGTAGCGCGACCCAAGAGAACAAAAATAAGATAAAGCTGTAAAGCTGAGATTAACCTAGGTTAGGCTATTAATATACATGTCGCAAAGCGCCATATAAATCCAGACCACATACGAATCCCTCGAAGTCAAACCGGCACTGATACTAATAGATTCAACTTGCAACAACTTGAAAACTGTAATAGATATAATAAAAACTCTTTCAAATCATAATCAATCAAAACAAGATCATAGATATCTCTATTGAATCAATTTGACCATTTTGGAATTTTCATGTTCGATAACCTTGCCACTGGATTTTTTAAATAAAGAAATACATGAAAATCAATTCAAAGTTGACATTAACGTTAGTTGAGTAATTTATTGGTTATTATTTTCTTGGTGAAATTTTTAGTAATATAATTTTGCTAAGTGTTGCTAATTGTCTAAAAGAAAACTTACTATAATTGGAGGATTGATATTGGAAATCAAGAGTTGCCAACCTTCATAAAAGGAGGTTACTATATATGATGAAGTGACGTTAGTACCTAAGGCTTACAACTTTGACGAAAAAAAGTGTTAACAGCTGACTTTTTCTGACTTGGTTATGTTATCTGTCAAATTTGACAACAATAACGTCACTTCAACAAATAGTTTGTGAGATTATGTTTGAATATATTGGTAACTCAACAACACAAGATACCAACTTGATTAAAACAATATGTTGGTTATGTTGAACGTCAAAGTTGACAGCATCAATGTCAATTAATTAATTTAAAGGTTATGAAAGTTTTAGTGAGATTTTCAGTAACTTTTACTCCACATCTGATTTTGAAATTTTGAAATTTTGAAAAACACTAATATGCGTGCGGTAATGGCTCGCCGAGTGCCGTAATATTTTTAGTTAGTTAATTTATTCAAAGTTGGCACAGAAATTCAGAGCTGTCAGTGAAGTCAAATTTTTGGCGAGATAGTTTTGAGGTTATGTGATGTGTGGAATCACAAAAAAATTTGCTCATTGAAATTATGTATTTTTTGAATGGTATAAAGTTTAAATAGAGGGAAATTTATAGTGAAAAAACAAAAAGTTAACTTTTTGGTGTTAGTGTGAAAAATTGTGTTAAAAACAAAGTGAATTTGGTTTCATGAAAATTGTCCTTCCAAATGTCAAATTATTTTAGTGTCAAATATTCTTTTTCTTTTTTATGGGACTTAAAAAAATAATATAATAATATTTTAATATTATGTAATAGACCGAATGTGCACCGGTATAAGCAATTAACCAATATCAAATGATACCGGAAGGGCACTCTATTGTCCTGGGTGTAAGAAATTGCCCCCGAAGGCGTACGAACTATAAGAAATAGTCAACGGCATTGGAATCAGGAAATCAATGGGAAACTACCTGATTACATATCCCTAGTTAATCAACATGGCTAATTTCAAGGCGAAAATACCTGAGTCTCTAGTCCCCTATTCAGATCTCTGTGGGGGGCAGTTTTGAATGTAGCTAAGATGAAAGTAAGATGTAGAAGACGCATTTCCTGGTTAAATAATCTAAGAAAATGGTACAACTATAGTTCCGTTGAGTTGTTTAAAGCTACAACATCAAAAGTGAAAACAGTTATGATAGCCAACCTTCTAAGAGGAGATGGCATTTGAAGAAGAAGATGTGTGGAAATCGTGAATACACAAATTTAATTAATTAATGGTAATAAATGATATAATACATATTTATTTTAAATTCTTTTCAATGGTACAAATATTAAAAATATTTATAGTAACATTGGATTCTTGAGCAGTAACACTCACACCAGGGACATTATATGCAGTGCTACTACTACTGTTGTTATCAAATTGCAAATGTGGGGCACGGGGCACTAGAAGAACATCCAGGTAAGTTAATATTTGCTTGCTCAGACCCAAACATTCTAGATATTTAAATCTTCTTTTTTAACCAAGCGTCAACATACCCCTTCGCAACAGTAGTAGACTTCCATCCACCATGATTTTTTACTGTCAACTCATCACCACCATGGTTGACCAAATGTGTCACTATTTCTTCGGAAACAATGTCCAGTGTAAAGATCAGAGTTTGGAAATTTGAGAAATGTCGCAATGTCTTTTGATATTCTCCCCATATTAATACCAATTGGACTATTAATACAATGACCGTTATGAAAAATCTCTTATGCGTAACATTATTAGGACGTAAGTTAGCATATTTTTTAATTAAGTCAATCTAATGAGGATCTATAATTGCAAACATTGGAATGTAATTTTTTGTTTTAGATACAGACACAATGATGGAATCGGATATGTATTCTATGTCATTGACAGACATATACGTTAATTCCTGACGTCTAAGCACACCATTATAACCCATTATCAAGACGATCTATAATGAATACCGTTACATACAAAGCTGCATACATACAAATTTATCCACCTTCATAGCCAGATAAGACTTATCATCCACTTATATATATCACCCTTATAAATTTATGAATATCTTCTTCTAAAATCTTCAACTTTTTAGGTGTGTAGCCCTGAGATATATGTTTCAATAAGGCCTGCAATTTACAATATTTTGATTTATCGACATCCTTATGTATAGATAAACAGGATCTACATTGTAATTCGAAGTAAGCAAGTAAAACAATTTCCGAAACAACTGTAACTTTATTTAGATTAAGCCACTCCCACTTTACACCCACTTAAATTTGCAGTATTCTTTTTCATATCTTGCTCGCGATTTGGCAACAATTTATTCACTGTATTTGCAGTTATTTCTTTCAATTCTAGTGGAGTGCAAGATATTTTTTCGCCCATTTTAATTATAACCTTTAAATTAATTTCAAGTGACAATTATCAGTGTAACTAACCACCATAAAATTTTATGAACATGTATGAGCGATTTTTTTATTTAGAAATGGCATAACAGGGGCGCAAAATTAAAAAAATATTATAAAAAACTCGTTCGTCAGGCATTTTTCATCACTTAGTTAATATTTTGTGCAGTAGGAGTTGCAACTCATACAACTTAAGCTGATACGCTTTCTACAAGAATCGCGCAGCTGGCAATTCTGCTCACTCTTTCTTAGAAAACTTTACGTTCCACATATATGATGTGGCGCTAAATGCGTCAAAATTCAATATTCATTATACATTCATTATTTCAATTCATTATATAAAGTGTCAAAATGCATTATACAATTACAACCTCTTCAATTATTCCACCTTTAGCAACTATTTCGTTCTTTTCAACTCTTCCATCCACAATAACTATTCCATTCCAAAAAAATCGATCCATATGTACTAGTTATTATTATTATTATTACAATATACTAATTGAGTAAGAAGACTTCCCTGAACAAAAAAGGGGTCCAAAAATGACGATATTTTGAAAATTACGAAAAATTTTGTAAAAATGAGGTCTTGATTTTTTGCCGGCGAATTGACAGAAAAAATAGGTTTTTTTAGACGAGCTTTATAAAGGTCCACCCCCGCAGGGGGCGCCTGTAGGTGCGTTTTAAATTTTACACTTTTTCTTCAAAAACTCCATTCCTCTTGCGCGTCGAAACGGGAAATTGTCATTTTATGTTGTAAAACTCAACGGGCCTTCGACCCGTGTTCGTCTGCAGCTCGCAAGTCCCACACGGCGTTCTCCAGGTGCGAGAAACAGGAGATCGATTCTAGCACCTTTGTGGAGCAGTTTTGTTCCACGGCTCGATTTTTTTACTGCGTCCTCTTGCCGCGTCGATTTCACGATTTTTGACGTCATGCGGAAAAGTACGCGACCGTCTGTTCTCCCGGTGCGGCGGAAAATGTAAGCGAAAAAAAACCGTTTTTCCATCACATCTGTGGACGCCGTTCTCTTGATTGAAGAGCGGTCTCCAAACCGGTTAGTTCGATGCGAGATGTTTATCCGCAACGGGCGGTGGAAGAAGCTGGCTATCAGAAACCTGCGGCATCCTTTTCCCGCTCTGGGTCAATTTTAACACAAAAAACCGGAAAAAGCTGTGTTTTTCACCTAATTTGCGGTGATCGCTCTCCTGGGATACACTACAGTCGGATCGGGACCGGACCGGCACCAGTTAATTCGGCATAGTGCATTTTAGTTTTTTTTTTGCGCTTAATTGCAATTGCGCGATTGCGATCTATTAATATCATAGATATTTCATATCACATCACATAGATAATTGAAGCAATTTGACCAGTTTGGAATTTTCATGGTCGATAACTTTGACATCGGATTTTTTTAAATAAAGAAGTACATTGAAAATCAAGTCAAAGTTGTCATCAACGTCAGTTGAGAAATTTCTTGGTTATGTATTTTTTTTATGAGACTTTTAGTAACATAATTTTGCTAAATGTTGATAATTATATAAAATCAAACTTAGTGTAATTGGAAGAGTGATATTGCAAATCAAGAGTTGCCAACCTTCATGAAAGGAAGTTACTATATATGATGAAGTGACGTTAGTAACTAAGGCTAACAACTTAAAAGACGAAAAAAAGACTTTGTCGAAGCAGCTGACTTGATGTGGTTATGTTATTTATCAAACTAGACAACAACGTCAATTCCACAATTGGTAAGACTATGTCTGAGTATGTTGGTAACTCAACAAAACAAGTTACCAACTTGATAAAAACAATATATGTCGGTTATGTTGAACGTCAAAGTTGACAACATCAATGTCACATATTTAATTTAAAGGTTATGACATTGTTAGTGAGAACTTTTACGCCACAGTTGATTTTTTTTCGCCCAGGTAAGCCTTAGTAACTAACATCAAATAGATATAGTAACTTTTTTATGGACATTGGGAGCTTTTCATTTCTAATATCACTCCTTTAATTATAGACACTTTGATTTCAGACAAATGGCAACACTATATGATTAAGTTCATTTCGAAAGTGTTTAATTATACATATTATTTTTCAAACGTAACAGCATTAAAATTTGAGACATTTGAGACGAATGAATTATTATCAACACACCCCATATTGTGCACAGACACATACAACTTAAACTGATGCGAAAAGCGCCACAAGAATCGCGCATCTTGCGTTTCTGCTTACTCTTTCATATACAACTTCACGTTCCACATATATCATGTGGCGCTAAAAGCGCCACAAATTTGGCGCAGCTGAAAACCCATTATACAATTCCAACCTCATCAATTACTCCACCTTTAGCAACTATTCCATTCTATTCAACTCTTCCATCCACAAAAACTATTCCATTCCTAAAAATTCGATCCACATGTACTGTAGTAACTATTAAAATATTCACGAGAAAAATTCACGAGAAAAGGTAATAATAATGAAAATAATAGAATTTTCTAATTTTTTATGGAGCCCCACATGTAGTAGCTCAGTCGAAACTACTTAAGCTATAACTTAAGCTATGCCAATAAAGCGCCATCTATTCATTCTTATCTATCCCATTCTTAAAGTCACTGGATATGGAAAGTTCCGCAAGAAATATTGAACGTGTGCTAGAGAGAGAAAGTAGATTTAGCCCTAGAATGGCGGACACGTGACAGTTAGTTGACATTGTTGACATCTCTGACAAGTTTTGTACCGCGTAATACACGTTTACTTCTTCTAGATTTGTTTTTGTAGTGTGTGAAGGTGTTTTGGACAATTTTATTTGTGGATTTAAAACAATGCGAGATTGTTGTGTAGTTAATTGTAAAAATAAAACTCAACTGGGGTTCAGACTTTTAAGATTGCCGTCAGGTAAATAAAATATTTTTTTATTAACGTACGTAGGTAATTTTAATTTTAATGTTCTTAGGTGACGCTATAAAAGTTGAAGATTGTAGATGGTAGATATGGTGGTGACGACTTGTACTGCGACCTTTATAGATCTATTGTACCCCACCCTCCTACTCCAAGCGTTGGTGTATTTACCCATTTAGAGCGCGTCCTCTAATCCTGATTCCTTTAGGAATTTCAGGATATGGGTGGGATTCAAGGTCTGCAGCTCCTCTGTGTTCAAGCAGTGATCCTCGAGGTACATCTGTCTCTTGCGGAGTAGTGCTCCGCAGTCTTTGAGCAGATGTATGGGGGTTTCCTCTGCTGAACCACAGAATCTGCCTCCGTCATCCCCCTCTAGGCCTAGGGCCTTGAGATGTTTCCCAAGTCTGCAGTGTCCCGTCAGGACTTCTGTCAAAATTCTATCCACAACAGTTGAGATGAAGAAACAAGAGAACAATGGATGAAAACCTGGAAAGAACTTCCAGGGCTAAGGCAGTCCAAAGTGATGCTGGGATCTTTTAACCAGAAAAGAAAAAAAGCTTGCCTGAAATTAAGCAGAAACAAGCTGCTTAATTTCAGGCAAGCTTTTTTTCTTTTCTGGTTAAAAGATCCCAGCATCACTTTGGACTGCCTTAGCCCTGGAAGTTCTTTCCAGGTTTTCATCCATTGTTCTCTTGTTTCTTCATCTAAACTGTTTTGGATGGTGTTCACACTCATGCCGCACAAGGGTTCCGGACCTATAAAGGGACTACTGAATCCCTTGTTTTCTAGGTGATCGGCTTCTTCGTTTCCGTCTATACCAGTGTGTCCTAGTTCTGGATCTTGCCATGGGACCCAACATAGCGTTACTTTATTGTTTTGGCCAAGCTTGTTTAGCTTTCCCACATAGTCCCATACCAGTTTGGATCTGTGGTGTATGAGCTAATGGCCTTGGTGGCTGCTTGGCTGTCTGATACGATAGCAATTCGTTTTTTGCGATAATTCCTATCGAGGTTAAACCTAGGTTATAAAAGTTAGACGAGTATTGTGGAGAACACTTATTGGAAGAAACAATCTTACACCGACTTCTAAAATTTGTGAGGTTAGTACTTAGAGAAATGTTGAATTAAAGATATAAGAAAATCTTTTTGAATCTGTTGAGTATGTTCATTTCTCAGAGACTCAATTTGGGCAGAAGAGAGCTGATGGCCGGAAATTATTACGTCCTGATGCAGTTCCTGACTTATTATTGTTAGTGAAGTCTGTCGACATACCAGTGGGCGAAAAAATGATTATCGAGGTAGTTGTGAATCAAGCTAGTGAACCTAAGGAAAGGATTGAGAGTAGTAATGGCAAAATAATACGTTTGGAATCGGAAAATTGCAAAGAAATGTTCGTGAAACATTTGCTACAATTTGAGTTAAATAAAGTCGCAGGTGAAATCCCTTCTTGCTATGGGATTTTAGAATATTTAGTTAAAATGTTTGTAAATAGCAGATTTTATTTTTGTCTGCGTGAGGTGAATAAGCAGAACAAATAGATTTTAAAATCTTCTTTAGAAAGCCGTAGACTTACAATGAGAGAATTTGTAGGTTTGTATTTCGCCCTCATTGCGGTACTTTGTATATCCAGTAACTTTACCCATTCATGAACGTCAACCACATATTTTACATTTGGCGGTGCATCTAGAAAATGGTCAACGAGTTTGTTTCAACGCATCAAATGTTATTCAACGTGCTGCAACACCACCAGCGACAACATTGACAAGTTTCTTTTTTATTTGCCAAAGCGATCCATTTGCACGAAGGTTTCTCTACTCTCTAATGTTCGTGGGCCGACATTTCTTGAATCCCTTCGAACTGTCAATGGTGCAGTGTGCCCAACATTTCGTGCTGCATGTCAACAGCCCAATTAGCTTGAAAACGAATCTCATTTGGACATTACAATAGCTAAATCAGATCTTTCAGCTTCTCCAAATCAGATACGCACAATATTTGCTATCATTATTTCAACATGTATCCGAACTTTTGGATTTTGGGTATTTGTACTTATCGATTTTGAACTTTCGGATTTTTGGATTTTAGGCTTTTATATTTTAAACTTTTGCACTTTTGTATTTTGGCCTTTTTGACTTTTATATCTTGAACTTTTGATTTTGAGCTTTTGCAATTTTGGATTTTGGTCTTTTGGATTCTGCACTTTTGGGCTTTTACATTTTGTACTTTTGGATTTTGGACTTTTGAAGTTTTGGATTTTTGACTTTTGTATTTTGGGCTTTTGAACTTCTGGGTTTTGGGCTTTTGACTTTTGAATTTTTGGATTTGGCTTTTTCTTACGTCGTACCTTATGCGAGGGAGAGGTCAGAAAGGATTATATTTCCATCTATTATATAATCGTGTACTATGATATTATCAGATATCGATACGCGAGACATTTGACTGCCACGCCGGCCATACCCTAGTTACGCCACTGGTTACGCACGTGTCATTTGTGTTTCATTTACTTTTAGTATACAACAGTTACAGGACGTTATCAAAGTAATCGATCTTGAGTGAATACCCAATATGCACTTCTTGAAAATTATAATCTACCTATCGACCGACGCAGTTTTCGTCGAAGTCGAAAAATTCTATCCACGATAATAGACCACCTGTATGTTATGTTTTGATGTTATTAATAATGTACTTTTTTCAGAGTATAAGAAACTGAGATATCCAGATTTTCTTTCAAATTTATATTCAATTTAGTAATTAAGCGATCATATTTGTCAACAGGTAAATGGAATCCATTACCTGTCTAAACAAGAAACTTTCCTCGTCTAATCAATCGTTAAGATTCCAGTTTTTCAACTATTACTATAACATACTTCCCCAGTCGATTGGAATTCACTATTCGATAAATTTCAATACGTTCACCTAAATTTTCTTTAACAAATAAACAACAACGATATAAAAAGTAGATTGCGTCTCCACCGACTGTTTATAAGATTAATTGCAATGGCCAGAAGGCGATATATTAGCATTGCAAATTTTCACATTGCACTATATAATCTGTGAAAGAAAAAAAAAACACAGCATACGGCAAGACTTAATTACAGAATCGGGTCGAGATTATCAACTTTAAACCTGTATATTACAACAGGATGTCCCGTATCAGATCTAACTACAAATCTCAAAATGTAGATTATATCTTGTTCTATAATCATTGACACACTCTTACAAGATAATATAAAACCTTTCAAAGAGAAACTCGAGAAAAGATGGTACAAATTGCAGATAGAATCTCTTTAGTTATAAAAGCGAATATATATACACATCGGTAGACAAAGGCTTATATATATATATACATATATATATATATATATATATATATATATATATATATATATATATATATATATATATATATATATATACATATATATATATATATTTTTTTTTTGCTTGATACTTTAATTTACATGACTGTGTTTTCATGACTATTCATGACTGTCTAGTCTTTTATAACTAGTTTTGTATGCAAATACTAAAAAATATATCTAATATGTCTCCTACATATTTCAATTCATAACGTCTGTGGAAATTCAAGTCTCTTAAGCTTAGTATATCTAGCCCTTTGCGTTTTCCCTTCTTTATCTTGCCTCACATTCTTCTCATGTTTATCATGTTTAACCTGAAAGACAAAAGAGCTAGAAAGAAAAGACTCAAACTTATCAAACTTTCATATCGACCCCCTATTTTTATACACGTTTCGGTGCTGTTATGTTTAATTAGGCATTGCCAGTCTTCTTAGATACTCGTGCCTGTACAGTTTAGTCTGTCATGCTTTGTATATCGTGTATATATTCTTTTCTTACAATTAGTCTTGCTTGTTTAATGCCGTGTCTAGTATTATGTCTCTTCCCTTGACGAAATAGTCTTGACTTACCTATTATGTGTTTACCTTTCTTCAGAAAGTATTGTCTCGTCTTGGCAGAAGTAGTTATTGTCTGTTAAGTCTTGTGTGTATGTGTGTGTGTCTAGTATTGCCTCTTTGCTCATATTTTATTACGCATTTCTGTTTATTTTTGTCTGAACAGTCTTGTACATTTAACTTGTTCTGCTTATTCTTGCCTGTCCAATCTTATCTCTTTCTTCCATTCATGTCTAGTCAAGTCTTGTCTGTAGAGCGTTACCCATTAAGCGTCGTGTTTAGTGTAGTGTTGACGATTGTGGATTATTTGTCCAATCTATCCTTATTTAATTTGTCTAAAGCAATTAGTCTTATTGTCTATACTTCTCTTTATAGTACTGTGTGTCTTGTCGGCCTAATCATGTTTGCTCCACTTTAGGCATATTAGGTTTTGCTTCGTTTCGAAAAATATTTCTTGTGGAACCAAATTATAAAAGGTAAACTGCAACAGCTGTTTCATAATTACAGTAAATGCATACAGAGCCGGAAAAGGATGTAAGACCTTTTTCCAATCATATATGCCTACAATAAAGTCCTGTTATTACATAAGGAGAATGTGAAGAAAAAAATCTTTAATTATATCTTCAAGTACACACATGTTTTATCTTAATAGCCACGAATCTTGTAAAAGAAACAAAATATTGATACATTGAAAAAAATGTTCTGACTAAATAGTTAAGCATCGATTCATAATTACGATATTACAATTTAATTGCTTCGACTACCCAGCAATTACGAATTTACGTTTTTAGGCGTTCACTACTTAGCACTTAACGGAAATATTTTGCTACTATAATTAAAACATTTTAAATTATTTAGGCGCCCAGATGAAAATTATTACTTAAAATCTATAATCGCTGTTAGACTTTACGAGTTCCGGAAATACAAAAAATAACTAAATGTTAATTTATTAAAATTTGAAATTTAAAAAATGTTTTAACCAAAATTTAAAAAAATCTGATACATAAAATTAACAAATTAAAGAGAACTAGGTCATTTCACAACAAAAATAAAACTGGAATTGTAATATAGTATTAAGCATCGTGATATTTAGTTTTTAAAATTCTAGTCCTAATAGAAGAAATAAAAGACTAAATGTTAATACCTTACAATGTCATCAAAATTTTTTTTTAAACTATAAAAGATTATTTCTCCTGTTGTTCAATTTCAATCTTAAAATAAGTTTTCCTAGATATTGCTTTTAAATGTAAGAAAACTGATGTGTTATAGACTTAAATGATGAATTAATTGTGGAATTAATTTAAATATTTTATTTTTTTTACAGATCAGAAAAAGATTAAAAGAAACACCGGTTACATCAATAAAATGAAACACTACTCGTTACGTACTTAGTTACACGAAACCGCTCAACCAACATTTCCATAATGAAGAAATAAATATGAACCGCTAAATAGTGAACGTGTAACCTGCCAAAATAGTTAAGAAACGAGTAAATTTCCTCACAAATAAATATCCTTTCAATACCAACACAAAAAAATGCAAACAGTAAACTGATTATGTTGAAAATTCGCAATTTCTTAATAATTCTAACACTAACATTCCTAATAACAGTTTACCTGAAGCAAATCCCGACCAATATTAATAAAAGTGGGAATTATAACAATGATTTAATTAAACACATCGTGGCATATTCGCTGAAGAAAAGGATAGAGATTGAAAGTGAACCAATTGCCTGTGAGGGAAACAGAGAAAGGATCAGTTTTAATGATGCAAATCTCTTTGTGAATGGGAAATGGAATAGGTTGGAGGATAGTCAGTTTTATGTCTACTCAGTGTACGAAGACGCGAGATTGGCACCTTATAATTATGTTAGGGTGCTTGGAATGGCTAAAGGTAATTAGATATTAGCATTCGTGGGCATCAGATTATGTAGTCGGTAATATGTATTATTAATATTCAGTTTGTATTATAAGATTTGTAGAGATATATAAGTAATTTTTTAATAAATATAGAAGAAAAACATTCAGAACATTCTTGTCAATATATCAAGCTAAAGTTTACAATTTTCAATCTAAATACTTGCACATGTTAAAGAAATAAAAAATGGTTTTTATATCCAGTTATTTTCGGGTAATATTTTACAATCTTACTCCAATTAATGAGTAATTTATTATTAATATTAACTTTTGTACGCATTAGTTCCGAAAGCAATTCCAATCCGTTGGTGGAGTTTACAATTTGTTTTCGATACACAGCGTGAACATTTTTGTCAGCATCACTAAACCGCTCTTCAAGAAAATTTAAAATTTACAAATTTGAAAATGTTTGGAACGTGATTTCTTTATATGCACCGATAGTGTATCAAAGAAAGCAATGTGCTCGGTGCTGCTGATGATTTTCACAAAAATATCATATATAAAGCTCGGCGAAGAGATAATATAATGAAATTTAAATTATTAAAATATTCTTTCATTATTGCCGTTTATAATCATAATCTCCTAGCGTCTTTCTATAAGGACTGTCCATAAATCAGGAATTTTACGCTATAATAGTACAAAATATGATTTTTAATTTGAAATACATTTTTATATAATTTAGTTAAATATATATTAATTTTTAATCGTTTCGTTATTGCGGAAAAAACGGATATACAAGAAATAACTTAAAAAGTTCAAAATATTCATATACAAACTATAAAAGGTACACTAACATACCACCAATGTAAAAGGTGATGTAGAGGAAACTTATCCTCAACATTCGTTTCCTCCGAGCGGCCGTATTTGGACCGATTGCCGAATTTTTCCGCACAAAACTGTCATCTCAAATTTTCGAGTCTTCGCTTAAAATTTGGGGTAAAGTGTGAAAAAACGAAAAAAAAAGCAAAAAACGATGTTTTTTGACGCTCTATTGCGAGCCGACCGCTAAACGGAACGCCTTTCCATTTGCGAGTCCGGTTTCGTAGGTTCTTCCTCTCTGGGTCATCGAAAAATGGCCGTGCGGTAGATGTTTTTGAAAAAACCGGACGTTATCGGCTGCCGAACCGGAAGTGGATGGACTTTTGTAATTTCTTCTACACCTTTCGGTGGAGGTCGACGGTATCTTGCGTACAATGTGCCGATTTGCCGATTCTCTAAAACCACCGAGGTCGCCACGGCCGATAGTAGGAAACCGGTAGGATGTCAATCCGTAATCGATATCTACAAAAGTACAAACGGCACAACTTCCTGCCCTACAGTGGCAGATCGAGAACAGACTGTACCCTGCCATAGGCTATTAAAAGTTGCAAAAAGTTTGCAACTGGCAAAGTTATTGCAAAAAAACGAAATTTGCATTTTGTGTCCTAGCTGAGAGGTGCATGCGAATTTTTCAGAAATATTTGAACGGTGTCCTTCCGCCGGAAATTGCCGACATTCTGAAACTAAGTTTGCACGTTTCCCTTGCACGGTGCGCCCCCCACAGCCCTCGGAATCGTCTTTTATTTTTCGCGCGACATAGTTCATCCGTCTTTCAACTTTAGCAACTTTTACTGCGGCAATTTCAACTCTTTTCTACAAGGGTTGTAAATTTGGCTTCGTCGCCGGCTGCGGTTCGGTGAGGGCGAATTTTCCAAAATTCCTCAAATATCGGGTACGTGAAAATCGGAATTTTCTTTCAGAAGAAGAACACCAATCGGTGGTAACACATTTCCGCTCTTTCACCTGCAAGTCCCGTCGCAAGATGATTGAAATTTTCGATTTTTTTTCCGCATTTTCTGAACCAAGATTTCCGCAAGAAAAGACACTGGCGCACAGTGAGATAAAATTCAAAAAAAACTGGCCATAAACCCGAAAAATAATTATTTTTTAATCTGATTCCAAATGCATCTAATTAGAGAACCCTTGGGATCATCGGATTCCGGAAACTAAAAGAACCAGGTATTGAAAACCAACCCAAACTTTCATATCAAACGAAGCATTTGAGTGTGTAGAATCGTGCGCGCAATAGTTAGTGAAAATACGTGAAACTTTGACTGTGTATTTTAAAAAAAATTCGAATTTGATTTTGCAAAATGGCTGAGGCACAGAAAGGTTTGTAGAATTTAAATACATCATTGGCTGTAAATAGATTGTTATTGTGTAGCAAGTATTTAAGAATTATTCATAGCAAAAGCTACAATGGTTTCAACTCGAATATCCAAGTTTATGGAAAGATCCAAAAAAAAATGAGGGCAAATGAGTGCTCTAAATTTGTTCAGGATTGCTTTATTAGACATTTATTGTTTGAGAAAATCAAGAATTGGCTGTTACTAGCTGCTACTTTGTCTTCAGTATAATTTTTCATATAATCATTTCAGTATAATTTTTTATCCTTTTTATCATTTTTTTTCATGTTTGTTACCTCGTTGCTCCGTTATTTATGAAGAGATTTCGAAATTGTTTTTGTGGAGGGTATACTTCACCTCACCAGGTCCCATATTAATTTTGAAAAAAAAAGTACCACCCCTAAGGGTGAAAGTAGGGGATGAAATTTTTTTGGCACGAATTTTTTTTTAGTGCAGTTTTTGTTTTTGAAACAATTTCTTTGAAGTCGGTTTTTTTATTTTAATATTTTAATATATTTTAATATAAACTTTATTTTTAATTCAGATTCAAGTGACAAATGTTACCCCGACGATTCAGAATTAACAATTACCGAAAGCAAAGCCTCTACCTCACTCCAATGATTATTAGACCATACTGTGTATAGTATATTGTTGAGTCAATCCGAAGTTATCAAAAGTCTTCCATATGAACAAATTGGCGATTTGATTTTGATTTGTAAATGGGGACGTGACGGAACTTCGGGACAAAGTAGATATAAACAAAAATTCAATGACGGAGATTGTGATACATACGGCTTGACTTTTGGTAAAGCTGTACCCGTGGTTTTACATGCCGACAACTGTTCATAAAATCCTTATACACGGGCACGTTATTACCGATTCTGCTTTGCTCCCGATTGGCCAAATGTCAGAGGAAGCGGAAGAATCTTGCAATAAATTTATTATTATCATTTAAATTTATTATTTATTAGATATAAAGATACCGCGAAAATTTTGCCCGCCAATGCAGCAGGCAAAAAAATTTAGAAGAAGAATGTTTTTAAAAGGCTTCTGGTAGCATCCGATCCACGGATCTCAAGTTTACGAAAAACACCCACGAGAAAATGGAAATCATTATCACCAGAAGCAATACAATTATTGGTCCTACCTTCAATTGTAGAAGTCACATACGATAGTTTAGAAAATATGAGTGAAAGTAGTGAAAATGAAAGTGACTATGATGGAAGCGACAGCAATTGTGGTGATGATGTTTCCGAGAACGAATAACTTCTAATGTTTTGGTTGTAATAAAAGATTCGTTATTTTTTGAACAACTAAAATTATTTCTGGAAATTATTATATTCTAAAATATATTTTATATCCTAAAACCCGTTCCTATCAAATTGTGAAGATAGGAAAACATTTTCTCAGGAAAATGTTCGCCATATTGAATCCGCCATTTTGTTTTTGGAAAAATAAAATGTAGATTCGTATTCAGTGTCCCAAAAATCTCGTTCCTGTCAAGTTTTCGCAATATGGAAACATTTCCTAAGGAAAATGCTCACCATATTGGATCCGCCATTTTGTTTTTGGAAAAATTGAAGTCAAATTCGTAATCAGCGACCCAAAAAACCCTTCCATACCAAATTTGGTATGGATAGAATGAAACCTTCTATTTATGGCCAGTTTCTTGGGATTTTATCCCACTGCGTGGCGCTACAGCGGGACGCAAACACAAACGTTATCCCAACCGTCAGTCAGTTGAAATCAACTACGACCGCTGAAAAACTTTTCGATCAATTCTGACCGAGACGAGCCCCACAAGCAAGTTTCGCACAGAAAAGTTGGTTCTTGAAATCTGTGAAAATCATTTTGGAACATGTGATATTAGTGGAATTATGTGCCAGAATATTTGTGGTTATTTAAACTGTTTATCTATTCCGAGGTTTAAATGTATTTAGTTTCGTAATAAACTTTTTTTTTGTAACAAACAAATTATCAATTATTTTATTTATCCTGTCTGAAAAATATAAATCTTTTACCACGTTTCTCCTTTAAACGTATGGCTGTTTTCATTTAAAAAATGTTAATAGGTTCTTCACCATGTGGAACAATAAAATTGTACACGTTTGTAGAGAAATAATCGATCTGTGTAACACCTCAATATCCTGAAATTTGTAAAACAATAGTGTTCATTGACAAAATCAGAAAAAAAAACTCTAATGAAATGTAAAAAGGGCTTACGAAATACTTGGTAAAAGTGTGAATTTGCAAGAATGTTCAATTGTTTCTAATATAGAATTTTCCAACTTTACCGACTCTGCGAAATAAAATTTTCCCGGACACCATACGTAAATGGAACGGCAAACCCCGGGGTAAATGTAATGAAATTTCTGTGGGGCGGAGTCGATTATGCAACCCATGAAACCGTTGCTAGCCTTTTTTTCTTTGTTTAACTTGAGCTTGATCCCGCTCTGAAATTTTTACGTGTGACTGGTAAGATGTACGATTCCGTGCATCCCCAGCCAGGACCTGGTGATGATCGTGATACGGACGAGGACTCCGATCACTAGATTGTACATTGCTATAGTAGGTTTTTTCTGTTTTTATTTTTAACAAAATTTCAATTTATTTGTGTTTTTCAGACGAAGGACTTCTTCGTTTTTATTTTCTTTACTTGTAAGTTTTTTTCTGTTTTTGTTTTTTAAATTCCAATTTATTTGTATTTTTCAGATTTCGTTTTTTATTTTTTGAAGAAAATCTGATGATGATTAGACAGATGATTAGATGATTTACCTGTAAGGTTTTATCTTTTTTTTTTATCGAGTTAGTTGCGTTCGCGTCTACTATCTGTCACGTTGAATATGTTAAAAACTGTTTTCAACAAAAACACAAATATTTATTGAATAAGACAACGTAGAAGCTTCATTTTTGCTTTCCGACCTTATTTAAGCCGTGCCAAGGACGATGGCTTGTCTGGATTTATTAAAAAAAATAGTAAGTTTCACACAACGTGGAAAAATAAAATTTTACACATTTGTAGAGAATTATTCAGTCTATGATATCCCTTAGTTAGTTTTACAAAATATTTTATCCGGCGGGAACCGCCGCCTCGCAAAATCAACGCAGCACATAAGGCAACACATTCAAATAACTATATTTTGAAAACTGCAACAGATGTATTCAAAAATCTTTCAATTCTACATAGCGCATACATTTATCTATCGAAATTGTCATTTTGTAATCTTCGTGGCCGATAGCCTTTACACACATTTAGAAATTTGTGTTGAAATTCTTCAAGTATATTTCTGTCCAATTTTCTGAACTCTGGCGAACAGGTATTTTACACTGTTTCATAGAGCAGATTTTCTTCTAAAAAGTCTGTTATTTACAAATTTCCAAAGCGAACCGTTCTGCATTTAAATCCATGTAAATTGAAAATAGAAATTCAGAGAAGGGATTTTTTTAAAATTTTATATCTATTACTTTTGTGACTAAACCGAACGATTTGCCTAAATTTGCAAAGAATACTTTTTTGTAGACACCAACATATTACACACGGTGGTCCCTGTTATAATTTTCTAAGTTCAGGCGTCGACGAGGTATTTGCGAAAAGCCTGTAAAGCAATAATTATTCGCCACGTCGCCCACATTGAAAGCGGAGCGTTCAAATTTGGTTAGCGGATACTACTACTCATTGAGATCATTGGAAGGTTAATAAATTTTTTCGCTAATTTTGAAAATTTTGAAATTTTCGTGTTCGGTTTTGTTCGGAATTCGTTATTCACAAGTCTGGATTCATTTAAAAAAATATTTTAGTTATTTTCACACAACGTGGAACAATAAGATTAGACATATTTGTAGAGAACTGTCTATGATATCCCTTAGTTAGTTTTCCAAAATATTTTATTTGGCGGCGACCGTCGTCTCTCAAAGTCAACACAGCATAGAACGCAACACATTCAAATAACAATATTTTGAAAATAACAACTGATGTATTCAAAAATCATCCAGTTCTAGATAGCGCATATATTTATTTATTGAAAATGTCATTTTTGAATCTTCGTGGCCGATAGCGTTGACACACGATTTTTTTTAAATTCCGAAATTTGTGATTCTTCAAGTATTTTTTCTGTCCAACTTTCTGAACTCTGCCTAACATGTATTTTACACTGTTCGATAAAGCAGATTTTCTTCTAAAAACCGTTTTTGATGAGGATTTTTTTTGCAAACCTACAACCACGTTCTCCATTTAAGCCCATGTAAATTGAAATTTAAAATTTTTCTATTGTGACTAAACGTTTTTACAAAATTTGCAAAGAATACTTTTTTGTAGATACCGGCGTCCTACATACGGATATACCGGTAATGATTTTCTATTTTGAGGCGTTGACGAAATATTTGCAAAAAAACTTGCAAGAAAACAAAATAATTTTCCTCCCTGTCTCCATTGGACGGGGTTTAAATTTTGTCAGCTGATACTTCAGGTGGATACTCACACTTATTAAAAGTTTTATTTAAATCCTTACAGGCATAATAATACATTTTATTTTATACGCTCAGTTAGTTATATCGCAATTTTTGAATATTTTAAGATTTTCCTCATCAGTTTTGATCGGAATTCGTGATTGGCATGTCTGGATTAAAAATAATATATTTTAGTAAGTTTCACACAACGTGGACCAATAAAATTGGACACATTTGTAGAGAATTATTCAGTCTATGATATTCCACAGTTCGTTTTGCAAGATATTTTATCTGGCGACTGTCGCCGCCCCACAAATTTTGACTTTAACAAAAAGTAATAAATTCAAATAACTATGAATTGAAAACTGAAACAGATATATTAAAATTTCTTTCAGATCTACATAAATTATACATTTTTCTATTGACGTTGAGGTTTTGGTATCTTCGTGGCCGATAGCCTTGCCACAGAAAAATTGTATCATTGTATTCATCTTTCCAAAGCGAACCGTTTTTGCACAATAAATTAATTTGAAAACCTTTTACCTCGTTTTCCATTTAAACCCATGTAATTAAGATCAAAGCGTAAGCCGTAAGAAATTTAAATAGCTATCGTTTGGAAACTGTTCAACAAATCTCTTCAAAATTCTTTCAGGTCTATATAGATTGCACATTTTTCTATTAAGTTTGGCATGTTAGTATCTTTGTAGTTGAAAGGCTCAACACACAAAATAACACCATTCAATACAGAAATGTGTTATTGGAATGTCTCGGATTCATTGAATTTTTTTTTAAAGTTTCACATTACTTGGAACAATGAAATTCAACACATTTGTAGAAAAATAATTATTCTATGAATTGTCTCGGTCAATTTTGCAAAATATTCTATATAGCAGCGGTCCCTCAAAGTCAAAGCAGAACACAAGGTAAGCCATAAGACATTTAAATAGCTATCGCTTGAAACTTCTAACAGACCTATTCAAAAATCTTTCAGTTTTATATAGATTGTACATGTTTCAATTGAAATTGACATATTTGTGGTCGATAGCCTTGACACAAGATTTTTTTTAATAAGGAAATGTTTGCAAATATATTTTTTTGTCCAATTTTTCGGAGTCTAAGAAACATGCATTTAGCGCTATTTTATAGAGCAAATTTTCATCTAAAAGTGGTGTCATTTTTATTTTTCCAAAGCGAAGAGCCCATTTACACCCATGTAAATTGAAAACCGAAATTCAGCGAAGTGATAAATTTTGGGATTTTATATTTCTTACTTTTGCGACTAAGCCGAACGATTTTACAAAATTTACAAAGAATACTTTCTTGTAGATATCGATATCCTACATACGGGTATCCCGGTAATAATTTTCTATTTTCAGGCGTTGACGAGATATTTGCAAAATTCATTTAAAGGCACAATCATTTGCCACGCCGTCCCCATTGGAGGCGGAGCGTTCAAATTTGGCCAGCGGCTACTTCATGCGGCCACCCACATTCGGTAAAAGGTTCGTTGAAATCCTTACAGTGTTAATATATTTTTTTGCAATTCTTGGATATTTTGAAATTTTCGTGTTCGTTTTTGATTGAAATTCGCTTTTGACATGTCTGGATTTGTTTAATAAATTATTTTAGTAAAATCTCACGCAACGTGGAACAATCAAATTTGACAAATTTGTAGTGAATTAGTCAGTCTATGTTATTTCTTAGTTAGTTTTGCCAAATATTTTATCTGGCGGCGGCCGCCGCCCCTAAAACTCGAATATAACAGAAATTAATAAATTTAAATATCTATCAAATGAAAACTGCAAGAGATATATTGAAATTTCTTTCAGATCTATATAGATTATATATTTTTCTAATTAAATTGACGTTTTGGTATTTTCATGGCCGATAGTCTGGGCACATAATTTTTTCTAATAAAGAAATACTTATTGACAATTTACAAATATACATTTTTTCCAAGTCTCCGAAGTCTACCAAACATGCATCTAACACTGTTTTATAGAGCAGATTTTCGTCTAAAAATTTTGTCATTTTCATCTTTCTAAAGCGAACCGTTTGGCCGAAAATTTTTTTTGCAAACGAAAAAATTTAAAAACCAATTCAGACCAATTCAAACCATTTCAGAGAAGGGTACGTACCGTACCCCTTCGATAAATTTTGGTATTTTATATTTTTTACTTTTGCGACTAAACAGAAGGTTTCTACAAATTTTACAAATAATACTTTTTCTAGACATCGATATCTTACATATGGATATCCCGGTTATAATTTTCTATCTTGAGGCGTTGACGAGATATTCACAAAAAATTATTGAAGACAAAATCATTTCTCACGCCGTCCCCATAGGAGTGGGAGCGTTCAAATTTTGTCAACTGATACACCTGGTGGATACCCACATTCAGTAAAAGTTTTATTGAACTGCTTCAAATGTTAATACATTTTTTGCAATTTTTAATATTTTGAAATTTTCGCTTTCGTTTTTGGTTGAAATTCGTGATTGACATGTCTGGATTTGTTTGGAAGTTTCATACAACTTTTTTTTTTATTATATCTCAAGTGGCTCCACTGAAACGGAAGGACAGAATGATGGCATTACTGCTTCTGCCCACCCTTCGAGTCTTCCCGCAACGGGCACCATGAGTGTTATTCAATAAAAGTACAACAACATTTACATGAAAGTACAGGATGCTATGCAATAGCATTTACAATAACAAATACAACAAAAATATAAGAAAACCAAAAAAAAAAGAAAAACCCTACCGCCCTTGTTTCCACCCAGGCAACTCCTTAGCCTGCATCACTGTAGTCGCGAATCGGCTTAAGGCCGTCCACACGCGCCGCCCCACCACGCCAGCGAGGCCACCCGCCACGGTTTTGACCGTTACTTCCACTTATATATATATACTTCCACGATACGCCACGAGAGTGTGCTCCGCGTCGTCACGCACGCCCTCTCCACAGGAAGTGCACCTGTCGTCTGGGGCTTTCCCAATCCTATGGAGATACGCTCGGAAGGACCTGTGTACGGTAAGAAGCTGGGTGAGGAAGTATGAACATACCTCGTCCAGCCCTCGCCCCATCCACCGAATTAAATCAGGGATGAGGCGACGAGTCCACGCGCCGTTTCCGCCGCGTGACCACCTCTTCTGCCAGTAGGCAAGTAGTTGCTCCCGAACAACTCACCTTGCCTCCCCGCTGTTCCCAACAGATGTTATTGCGTCCCTTGCCGACGCGCGCTCCATAACAAGGAGGTCCGCGGAAAGAATCCGCGATATGACCTCCACGGCGTCACTGCTGACAGTGCGGTAAGCCCGGGCGACCCTAATGGCCAACGGCCCCCGTTGTGAAAAGTGCCCGTCGAAAACGCTCCCTGTTACGGGCGTTGCCCCTCACCGCCGCTGCCCACCCAGGTGCCGCGTATAGGTGTCTGCTAGTGGTCACACTGGCCATAAGCCCCCAACCCTCCCCAGGCCAGGTGGCCTTCGGCACGAGACGCGCCACTTGTTGTGATGCGCGTGCCGCGTTGCCGGCCGCGTGACATATGTATAATCCCCACTGATCCGCCTGGAGGATCACAACGAGGTACCGCATTGACCGTTCGACCCGTATCTTCTCTCCGAGGATTTCGATCTCCAGAATGCCTCTACCTGACTTTCTAGTGGAGAGCAGTGCCGTCTGTGTTTTAGAGGCGGCGAGCTGCCTCTATAAGGGCCAAAATGGCCTTTTTCCAACACCTGGGAAACACTCCCTCTTCCAGACATCTGTTGCAGACGTCAGACGTCGACGCTCTCCACAGTATCCAATGAGCACGCTGCTCGCGCGGCTTCCCCTGGATAGCGTTACAGTCCATGTGAAAGCAAACGCATTGGTGGTCGCTCAGCGACTCTCAATCGTCCCTCACCTGCCAATCCCTAACTCTTCCCATCAGTCCCTGCGATGCGAACCTCAAGTCCAACCGGGTCGCCGCTTTGCGTAATTTGGCTCGCTAGCCAGAACCACGCGAATCCGGTTTTCCGCCGCGTACTCCTGTAGGCAGTCGTGCGCTCCACCCGATTTGTTCAGATTTAGCTGAACGGACTCCGCAATTTATTATTCTTTGCAGCTCCAAAGTGCGGGCAGTTAGCCGATTCCGCCCTGTGCCACTCTTTATCGCACAAGGGACAGTAGGGTTTGGCCCCGCATTCCCGCGCTAGATGCCCTGGCTATGCACACGGGTGGCAACATTTACTACTGTCCACACCTTCGCAGCGCGCCGCCTTGTGGTCGAGTTCCCAGCAGCGGTGGCACCGTTCTTGGCGAACGCGTTCGCTGATGCGCGCCACTGAGAGCCCCACCCGGACCCGTTCGACCTTCAGCAGAGCGGCCGCCGTGCGCTTACTAGCCGTCACTATTGTCATCAAGGTCGCGGCACTCCCGGAGCACACCGATTTCTATATGCCCGATGCCGCCCGCGCCCACGCCACCAGCGCTTAGGGCGTGCCTAAGCGCCGCATCTACCTCGGCAGCTGTTGACGCAGCGTCCAAGTTCCTAACGGTTAATGCAGACCGTTTGCCTGCGCTAACCTGACGCTGTCGTCCTCTACATTGGCCTGCAAGGCCCTACGGAGTGCGCCGGCATCACCCCGAATCCGAAGGATGACGTCCTCGTCCGCCGACTTCGTTACCGACTGCACGTCATCCATCGCTCCGGTTCCCGACGCGCCCTCTCTAACATCGGGCACTCGGTCCGCGTAACTGCCATCCCCGGCTTTAATGACCAGAGTGGTCGTGCTCGGTTGCGCATTAGGCGCCTTTCCTGCGCTCTGCTTGGGCACCGCTGCCCCCTCTGAGATGCATACACGCACGAGCATGTTGCTCCCGTGGAACACACAGGCCACCAACTTGCGGAAAGTTAACGGGTTAAGCAGCCCCGTGCCCTCTCCCTCTGCGGTGAAAATCGCCACATGCTGACGAGCCTGTTGCGCCAGTGGGTTCCCCACGCGTACCTCTACCAGTTCCCACGCCGCCGGAGGCCACAACTCCCTGGCCAGCTCGCAGGCCGCTTGCGATGTGGTCGCACTGGCCACTTTTTTTTTCTATTTTTTTTTTCTACAGAGGAGAGGAAATGCTTTTACGCAGCCCCAAATACGGTTTCAATTTTGGAGAGTGTGGGACTCACCAGCCCTCTAAGGCAGTCATACCCACTAAAACCATCTCCTCTTTATTTCTCTCCTGTAGTGTTCCCGCCTTTCAGCCTTACATCCTACAGGTTTGGTCTAAATATCCTTTATCGGTTGTCGTCTCTTTCTCTGCTCTGTTCTTCTAATTCATCTTTTGCCTTTTTCCGCATCACTTCTTCTACAAAATTCTTCACAGTTTCCCAGCTGTCCTTGTGTCCGATCATTTCCTTTATTATGTTTTCCGGGGACATGGCTGCCGCAGGTAGGTTTCTTTTTACATTGTTCCTTTCGTTATCCCAATTCCCACAGTGGAATATTGTGTGTTCTGGAGTATCATCTACTTGCTCTGGACAGTAACGGCATCATGCACTTCCCCTCTTTCCAATTCTCTCCGTGTAGGAGCAGAAGACTCCGTGTCCTGTAAGGCACTGTGTAATGAGGAAATTTACCGATCCATGCTTCCTCTCTACCCACTTCTTGATGTCCGGTATCATCCTGTGGGTCCACCTTCCGACTTTAGCGAGGTCCCATTCTGTCTGCCACTTCTGGTAAGTCATTTCCCTCTCTTCCTTCCGGTCTGTTATTGTTATTGTCCTGTGTAGGTCATATAGTCGCTTTCTCTCTTCGGCAAGGAGGTGTAGCGGTACAAGGCCTGCCACTACGAGCGCGGCATCTGCAGATGTTGTGCGGTATGCACTGCATACTCTCAAGGCCATTAGTCTTTGGGTGGACGTGATTTTTTTTCGATAGATTTTCAGTCTTGCTGCACCGACCCATAGCGGAGCCCCGTACATCATTATCGACTCCATTGCCATCGCTAGTACCTTCCTTTTCTTCTGTCCTAGACCTCTAATATTAGGCAGTATGCTGCCTAGGGCCTTCATTGTACGTTTCGCCTTCTCGCACGCGTAGTGGATATGTCGCCTGAACGATAGTCCCCTATCTATTATCATGCCCAGATATTTGATCTGTCGCACGGGATAGATATCTTCTCCTGCCATGGTAAACTTTATAGGAGGTAGTTTTTTCCTATTTAGGATTATTGCTACGGTTTTATTCATGGCCACTTTCAATTCGTTCCGTTTCATCCATCTGTCTATAGTATTTAACGTTACACTCACCTTAAGTACTAGTTCTTCGGGATTTTTTGCAGATGCCAATACGGCCAGGTCGTCCGCATAGCACACAAGTTCGACTCCCTCCTCCGTATCCACAGACATGACATCGTCATATAAAACGTTCCATAGGGTTGGCCCGAGGACCAAAACCTCCCAGGATTTTCTTTTTCATCTTGGAATTATCTGGATGACGCGATTTCTGAAATATGATTGCACAGTGTTGATTAGGTATTGGCTAACTCCGCACTTTTCAAGTTTGGACAAAATTATGTGCCACGGGGCAGAATTAAAAGCGTTTTGTACGTCGATAAGGACAAGGGCACTCCATTGGCCTTGTTGCATTTCCTTTTCTGCATTGTGGATGACGTGCTCTACCGCGCAAATTGTGGTTTTCCCTCTACGGAATCCGTACTGATTTGGTAGTACCCCCGTTGGTCTCAATGTCCTCCTGAATTCTCTGGTTTACAATATTTTCGTATACCTTAGCTAGTACATTGATCAGGCATATTGGTCTATATTTAACTGCCTCGTCCATTGTTTTCCTAGGTTTTTCAACTAGGATCAATTTTGCGAGTTTCCATGTATCGGGGAACCGGTTCGACTCCAGAAGGCTGTTGAAGAGGGTTACAAAATAGTGTGTATTACTGCTTATAATTGCCTTTACTGTTTCAGGCGGTATTCCATCCGGGCCGGAAGACTTGCCCAACTTTATTTTTTTACATGCCCTTATCACCTCGTCTTCATTAAGATCATGGCCGTTTGGGGAAGTGTGGAGAGGTCTATCCCATCGATGATAATCTTCCCCGCTAGTGGTGAAAAGTTGGTCGAAAACTTCTTCGCGGTCCTGCAGCGGTAGTGTGATCTTCGGGTTTGGTGCATTTAATTGGGATCTGACGATTTTATATCCTTCTCCGAAAATGTCAGTTTCTAGGCTGTCACATAATTTGGACCAGGCTTTCTTCTTTGCCTCTGATATTGACTTTTTGAGCGCACGCTTTGCTTGTTTGTATTCAGATCGTCTATTCCCTCTATCTCCCACTTCTATGCTCCTTTGAAAGCGCCTCCTTCTACGCTTTGTTTCTGAAATCTGATTTTGTATTTCTTCTGACCACCAGTAGGGCAACTTATAGTCTTCTCCGCACCTTAAGAGTAGTGTGCTTTTCCTGTATGCTTTACCCAGAGACTCTTCACAGCTCCGTGTTAATTTCCTTGTCATTAATTTCTTCCGTGAAAATTTTATTTAGTGTTACGATGTCTGTAAAACTGTATCTCCACCTTGCTCTCGCCCTCCTGCTTGTGGCAGGTATTCTAGTTAGAATGAAATGGTGGTCGCTCATCGACAGTTCGTTTCTCAGGACCGCCCACCGTGGGTTTTTTGCAACTACCTCGTCATTCACCAGGGTAAGATCAATGTATGATACTCCGTTATGTCGGACTAGGGTTGGTGTTTTCCCGTCGTTTAGAATGGTGAGACCCATGGACTCAGCCCATTCTAGCAGTTCTTCCCCTCGTCTGTCCGTTTTTGTACCCCCCCAATAAGTATTATTTGCATTGAAGTCCCCCGTGAGTATCACATGCTTGTTTTGCCTTTTGGATTTTAGCAGGTCCTGTTGCAGGTCTACCAGACTTTGTTCAAATATTGCATGTGGACAGTTAGGGCTGATATAGACACTGTAGAGTGCATACTCTTCCACGTTCACACACACAAAACAGGAGCCGGTACGGTACGAAGTCACAGACATGTTTTTGGAAATGTTTATGACGGAAACTAGGTGGTTTTGGTTGCTGTAGGTGTGGTTGCCACCGTTTTTGCATTTTGCAATGTTCGGCTCGCTAAGGACAATAAATTCGCATTTTTCTTTAGCTGCAATTGTAGATGCCATATCGTGAGCATTGGTGCTTCTATTGGCGTTTAGTTGCAGGATTTTTATGGCCTTGCGACTTCTTTCTAGCATCTGCTAGCGCTTTTTGGAAGGCCTTGCAGTTCCTGTTTCCCGGCGAGTGTCCATTTTCCTTGCACAGCGGGCAGTAGGGTTCTTCCTTACATTGTAGGGCTCTATGGCCTTCGCCCGAGCATTTTAGACACAGGCCCGCTCTATTCTCCCCGTTGCAGGTGCTGGCTTTATGGTCGAATCCCCAGCATTTGTAGCAGTGTTCTACCGCGATTCTTACTTGTATCCTGCAGTGGCTGAGTCCTATTCTTACTTTCCCTTCCGCAATAAGTTTTTGGGCGTCTTCTTTTAGGGCTAAGACAGTGGCTGTTTGTGTACCCCTATATCCTGGTCTTCGGTGCTTAACCTCCAGTTTTTCCTCTGCTTGTATAAGCCCTGTTGCTATTATCGCCTCCTTTATATCTTTCTCTAACGATAGATCATCTATGTCTCTTACGTGTAGTGTATGTAATTTTTCTTCCACTGTCCTAACATGTTGTCCCTGTAGGAGTCCTCGTATTTTTTCTTTTATTGTTTTTGCCTCGCCATTCAGCGCAATCATTAAGTCCCCTCTAGCCTTTTTTTGTACTTTACTGATGTTCTGTATAGTGTTGGGGTCTGTTATACCCTCTTTTACTTTTTTTAGTGTTTCCGCATATGACGTGTTTGACCCTTCTACAATAATTGCTTCGCCCTTTCTAAAGTTTTTTGTTTTTTCGGCTTTTATTCCTTCGTTTCTTTGTGTTTTTATTGTGATCTTATAATCCAGCTTCGAGTAGATGGCTTCGATCATCTTTCTCATGCATTCCGCCTTTATTCCCTGAGGGAGCGTCATGGCCAATTCTTTTCCTCCTCCGTTTTCTTGTGTCAGGTCTCTTGTTGCCTGTATCATATTGTACAGGTCTCTCTTATTACGCCCGTCCTGTCTGGTTGGGTCAAAGTAGGCTGCAGTGATTATCTTTTTCTTCAAATGGGCTCCCTCTTTGTTTCTGAACGTGGTCTCTTGTTCGATGCAGGTGTATTTTCCGCCTTCGCATGCTATTTCTTCTCCTTCCGTTAATTCAGGAAATCGGTTTAAGATCCTTCTGCTCCATCTTGTTCGCCGTTTGGCTTCTACATCGCAGAAAACAATTAGATGATCTGCTACTCCCTGCAGTGGGTCTCCGGTGTCTATTTTTATCTTTGTAAAACTCTTTCGAGGCCAAGTTTTCTCTCCGACGGGCAAGAATTCCTCATAGGTATTAATGTTCAGGGTCGTAAAGTCTATATCTGCAGGTACATTAATTTTTCCCGTCACGCACTTGGTGCAGACATAATTGGGTGCATCATTCTGCTTCGATTTTAATTTTTTTATCTCTTCTAGTAGCGACTTTTCCTGTCCATAGTCAATTTCTGTTTGTTTGTTCTCTTTGTAGTCAGCTACGACTTCACTCACTCCGTATTTTAGTTCAGATATTAGCCTCTTAACTTCTTTGTGTACGTTACGGTTTTCTTTGCAGAATAGCTGAAGCTCTAAGGTGATTCCTTTCAGTTTGGCCAGCGGTCCGCTCAATTCCTCGGTAATTTCCATTCCGGTATAGCATTCCATTTTACCTACCATCCTTTTCCTTTTTTGGCCTGGTTCCTCCAGAAAGTCGGATGCGTCCGTTACCACATCGGCACCTGACCCACTGTCGGATATGTTTCCCACCGAGAAAGATCTGTTTCTCGGAGGAGTTCGCATAATTTTTTCTCTTCTTGGGATTCCACCAGATGTTCACTCCCATTCAGACTTCTCACTTTTTTTTCCATGACTCGCTTCCTTTTCCCTTGCAAGGTCGTTATCATAAGTTTCCCTAGTTGCATTTTTTGCGGCAAGTGCCCCCCCCCCCGTATTCGGTGGAGCAGCACCTGACAAAAACTTGTCAGGTGACGGGATTCCCTATATCTGGGTACCCGCCCGGGGATTTGGTTTCTTGTCTGCCATATCATATTTTTTGGGTCATTTTTTTGTCCTGAGTGAGTCCCCCGCCTTCAGTATATAGTTATATAAACGCCCTAGTTATATAAACGGATAGCATTGTACATTGTACGCAGATGATACCAGTTTTATTATAACTGGATAAAATATAAAAGAAAATGCAGACAAGCTATTTATTACTAAGTTCAATCAACACTTGGTTCTCAGCAAACAACCTTTTCTTTAATAAAGAAAAAACAGAGTATGTCATTTTTCAGACAGCTAGAAGCACCTATGCTGAGAGCATTGATTTGAAAATACAAAACCACTGTTTAAAAAGAGCTAAAGAAGCAAAGTTCCTAGGAATCCACTTGGAAGAGCATCTCCTCTGGACAACCACCATACAAAAAATTAGTCGGTTACTACATCAGAAAACATTCCAAATTAAACATCAATCTGGTGAACAAGGAAGACCTGCTAAGTTGGTATTTTGCCGAGGTGCAATCCATATTAACATATGGCATTATTCTATGGGGAGCTACATCACTTATAGAAGAAATACTTCTAACACAGAAAAGAATTGTCCGAAATATAGTGGGAATAAAAACAACAGAATCGTGCAAACCACATTTTAAAAATTTAAATATCTTGACAGTAGTCAATTTATATTGGAAACTGCCTCATATATCCACAAAATTCGCGATACTCTCCAAAAACATAAAGATATCCATATATATGACACAAGAGGAAAACACCACCTTTATCCCAGGAAAACAAATTTAAACTTGTGTTCAAAAGGACTTGAGAATCAAGGATATAAAATTTACAATAAAATACCAAACACAATAAAAAACGAAATGTCACTTAAAAAATTTAGAAATAATTTGAAAAAAGTTCTATTAATGAACCCGGATGTACTGTCTTAATGATTTTATGTATTTTAAATTTAACTAACTTATTACTTTTACTTATTGTAATATTGTATTTTAATTATTTAATTATTTTTTGACATAGTCTATAGATATTTCATGTATCTCATTTGGTAAATAAATAATTTGAATTTTGAATTTGAATTTGAGTACACCCGTTACCCGGGTCCCGGTGATTTTCCAAGACGTCAACTCCTGTTTCGGGAGCCTTCCATTCCTTTACCGAATCGTGTCCGTGTCAGCCAGGTTCGTCGTCCATGTTTTTTATTCATGGAGGTTGTCTCCTCCGTTGCACTATTTGGTCCGCGGTGGCTTATTTTATTTGGCCACTACCCGCCGGCAAGCCGGTGAGGGCTTCCCCTATCCGCCACCCGGGGGACGCACCCAATAGGAGTCTGGCTTCTCCCCTGGGCACTGGTCACCCTGCCTAATAAACGAAGCCGCGGCCTCCTCCGGGTCCTGCTGCCTGGTCTTCTGTATGGGCGGGGCCCTTTCCGTTTGGACGCACGCGCCTGTTTCCCTGGATTTGGTGGCCGTGACCGCCACGTCACGTAGCTCTTCCACCTCCTCTCTCGCCACGGCGTTGATCCTGTCCATATCGCGCGCGACCGCCTTAATTTCAACCTTGGTATTCCTGGTGTTCCAGGCGACGAGGTCCAACAACTCAGCAATCTTCTTTCCCAATTGAGAGCGAAGTGGTCCGTCGCCTTCCTCTTCATCACGTTGACGTCCGGCGACGATGCGCAAAGCCTGCGCTTGGTCCGGTCACAAATTTCGAAGTCCGGGTCCGCTATGTTCAGGTTTTCTCCACTGAACACGTTTTCGTTGCTCACAACCCGTTTCACACAACGTCGAACAATAAAATTTCACACATTTGTAGAGAATTAGTCAGTCTATGATATCACTCAGTTAGTTCTGCAAAATATCTTATCTGGCGGCGGTCGCCGCCCCTCAAACTCAAAGTCGCACACGAGGTCAGGCATTCAAATAACTATAGTTTGCAAACTTGGACAGTTATATTCCAAATTCCTTCAGTTCGACGTAGCTTATAAATTTTTCTATTAAAATTAGCATTTTGGTATTTTTGTGACCGATAGCCTTGACACAGATTTTTTTTATCTGACCAAGACCACTACGCGCGGCAGCGCGTAAGTGGTCTTGATATATCTGGTCTTGATTTATCTGGTCTTGATTCATCTAATCAGCGCGCCAGCGCGTATGTGGTTTTCATTTATCTGACCAAGACCAAGCTGCCGCGGGTAAGTGGTCTTGGTTTATCTGATAAAGACCAATTTATCTGACCAAGATCACATACAGGCGGCAGCGCAAAGATTGTATATATTGCAAAAGATTAAACTAAAAATAGTTTTCTAAAAATAGTTTCAACCCTCTGCCGTCTTCGGAGACTGCTGCGCCGTTTTTCAAGTTTTTTTCTACTTTCTCGCCCACAACTCGGACTGTTTTCGTCGCAAGGACCTGTCTCAGGCACCGACGTGTCCGGAACGTCCCCGCACTTCTGACGGTCAGCTTACATTTTGACATTTTTGTTTAATTCTCTTGGCAAGTGCAGAAAACCACTTTTTTGCAAAAAAATTGTCATGTTTGGACGTCTAAGTGACGCGATCAGCAGGTTTCGTCGAAAATCGCCTACGTGGAGTCGCTTTACTAGGCCGTTCTTTGGCTACAAGAAACTGATACACCGACTCTCTCGGACCGAAGGGGCTGCCGGAGGCGGTCTTTTGGTCGGGGCACCCGCCTTCGCAGTAAAATGTAAATAACGTCGCCGAAAAAAGTCGCGCAGCGTGCGTGCCGTCCGAGGACGCGCCTCCGTGTTTTCTACCAGAATCCTCGCGTGAATTCTGTTTTCCCCGGGCATCTTCGTTGCGACCTCTGTAAAAGAGGTCATTTTTGCAACGCAAACTTTTGGGGTCCGTGTGGGGAAGCGTTCGGCCTGAATCGGCAGGTGAAAGCGGAGTCGCTAATTTCGATCCATTTTGAGACGATTGATGTGTGGCATTTCGCGAATTTCCCCCGTTGCTTTAACCCCGGTTAGATTCGGTTGCCCGCCGCGAAGGGGGCAGATTAGTCCAGACAACATTCTCGCGGCAGCGCGAACTCTCGATTTAATATAGGTCAATGTGAAAAGGACCGTTGGTTTAACCCCGGTTAGATTAAGTTACCCGCCGCGAAGCGGACAGATAAATCAAGACAACATACGCTCGGCAGCGCGAGCTCTCGATTCAATATAGGTCAATGTGAAACAGGACAATTAGAAAAAGGATTGTAGGACAATTATGGCGACCGTAAAATGAGCGCAGCGCGCGGAACGTTGCCTGAACGGAACTGGGTTTTTGATAAAACAATTTTATCATTTGAATGTGTTGTTCAATGCTATATCTGTCCACGGTGATTTGGCAAAACAGACTGAATAAATGATAGCCAATTCGACAGGTATAGTTTCAACATTATGGCATCCGTAAATCCGAGTTAAATCCCAAAATATCAACAGAAAAAATCACTTTTATAATAAAAGTTCAAATATCTACTGCTTTTAGTATGGAATTTATTTTTTGTAATTCGTTAAAATAATTTTCAAAAATATGTTTCACAAATCGACATTTTTTTCAATTTAATTAAATCGGAATTAATTAAATTATAATCCCATTAAAATGTGTAAATTTCCACAATGGAGAACAATGAATACATTTCCGCGTATCTCTGTATTTTTTTTTTAATTTAGTTTTATAAGGATTTTCTTGTGGGTAATTGAATTCCATTCTAATGGTTGATGATAATGGAGCGATAGTGTGTTTCCGGCTTCATTTTATACTACCATTTATGGTAGGGACAATATTCTTACTAAACAAATGTTGGAATAATTAATTTTAATAATAATTAATATCAATTTTTTAGGAATACATTTTCTAGACATATTTCATATATCATTTCATCGTATATGTGTGCAAATTTGTTTAATTTATTAAATTGATCAATTTTATTTATTAATAATTTGTGTAGCCTGGTCATTTTACATTTAGTTATATAACAAATATTTATAGTTTTTTTGGTTTCAGGAAATTGGAATGAAACTCTATTCTGTAACCTAATCTCAAAAAATGACAGCGTACAAGTAACACGAGCCATAAGAACGGACATTTGGTCAGAAATTTGGATAGACGAGAACGCCTACAGGAATTTCAACCCAATCCTATTCTCATGTCAAATGCCAAATGTTAATGAGGACGCCCAATTATACCTCAATAAAAACCCATGCGAGAGAAGCAATAAAACATTAATCTATTCAAGCATCTACAAAAATTACCATAAATTTACTTATAAAAGCAGGAATAATAAAGTAGCTTTATGTGTAAAACCATTAGATTTTAATAAAGATATATCAAGGAAGTTGATAGAATGGATTGAGATTAATAAGATTTTGGGAGGAAGCCATTTTAATATTTTTGTTAAAAACGTTCATCCTAATGTTATGAAAGTTTTGCGGTGGTATAGTAGTCACGAAAAGAGGTTTAGAGTAGTTACATTTGTTAATCCAAGTAATAGCGGATGGGATATTTGGCAGAAAAGGAAAACGGAGATATTGACTTACAACGACTGTTTTTATTATAACTTAGATTTAGTTGATTACGTTTTACCAATTGATATAGATGAGATTATTATACCGAAGATCCACTACAGATGGCAAGAATTATTTTCCGAGTTTCCGGAAAACTACGCTTCGTATTCTGCACGAAATGCTTATTTTCTTACAGGAACATACCATACCAATGAAACCTTTTTCTACAAAACTTTTCAGAGGACAAAATTTAGTGATATAGGGAAATCCGGGAAGAGTTTTGTGTCCATCAATAACGCCCTAACCGTTTTTAACCATTATGCATTACACAATCTTAAGCCAGGTATTAGTAGATGCTATTTTATACCGGAGGATTTGGCGCAGATGAACCATTATAAAGAAAATTGTCCTGTGGATTTATTACCCGAATGTATTAAGTACGTTTCTAGTCCTAGAGTTTTCGATGATGTTATGTTGAAGTACAAAACTATTTTCAAATTTAATTTAAGCAATGTACTAAAATATTTCGTGTGATGTATACTAATTATTAATAAATATATTTTCTTAAAATCCTCTTTGTTTCATTAGAATTTAAGCGTATTATTATATCTTGTTAAATAAATAATGATATATTATTACATTATCTTTGGTTTAATTTCAAAATAATTAAATCTATTTTTCTGCTAAACATACTTTTCTTTGAAAAAGAATTTAATAAACACAAAATCTATCTTTGGATGTTGTTTTTTGACATTGACTTAATTAAAAAAGCGAGTTTAGGAAAATATTATAATGACAGCATAAAAACTATTAAAAATGGCAGTTTAACATTAAGTATTTAACCTAAGATATTTTCTTAAAATCCACTGTAATTATGAATAAATATTTTTTAAGCGTTTGTTGTGATATGTGGGATATATGTGTAGTGGAGATTTACACGCGATCATTAGTAAAAGCAAACAAGGTCATTAAAGGTATCTGAAACGAGTAATTCGTAAAAATTGCTTGTAATTTGCTGAATATTAAAATGTAAATACATTGTCAGGTTCCATTAAAAAAAATAATATTGCTCACAAGTGAGATTTGAATATGCGAATCTGCTCTTATGACACTTTGTCGCAAATATTTAATACGGTATTTTATAGATCGTGTGCTTACTATACTAATTAAATTTAAATATGTCTCAATAAAATTCCAATAATTCTAATTTATAGTATATAATATTCAAGCAAGCAGAAAATTTTAAGGATATCAAATCATCTTTATGACTTTTTTTAAATTTATTATTATAAATCAAAAGATAAAACTTACTTCTTGAATGTAATTTAATATACTATTTAAAGTGTCAATAAGTTTTATGTTAGTGAAATCCAAATATGTAGTTTGAAAGCTTTATAATTTCTAATTGCCGAAAATTATGATTTAGATGAGGACAAAAATGTATCTCTCAAAATGAGGAAAATGACAAAAATAGAGATTTGATCAAATCCCTAAGGGAGATGATTAATTCACGTAAGATGTTAAAATAAATATTCTGTGGGTGATTTCTCTAAAGAAAGTAAGTGATTTGATCAAGTCTCTGAACTGTTTTAGTGAAAAGCTGAAACAAAGTAAGTCAGGACGCGCACAGCTCTATATCTCGATTTTTAACACTCCCCTTTACATGGATATAGAAAAAATTCAAACTCTAACCGAATTTGTATCTGACGAACAGTTTAATTAAACTGTCAGGTCGTTTTTAAACAAGGGACATGATAAAGTATAACGTTTGTGGACTCTCGAAAGGATTGAAGAAACTAGCCGTTGAACAATTTAAATTAGCACAACTACTTAAACTGGAACGGACACATAAACATTGCTATTTTGAAAAAATGCGATGTTATGGAAGTAGGTACTAGACAATCTTGATTTTGAAGAGAAAGTCTGACCTCGATCCATTTGTGAAAATAGTTCCAATGAAAAATTTTTACCACATACTCCGGTAAACCCAGAGTCAACTGGTCACCTAGGAAGAGATAAAATGCTGTACAGTTTAAAATCAAAATACCTAATACCTATTTCAGTTGTACTGAAATTTTTAAAGCTGTGTACGGTAAGTCAGTGCAAACAAATCCAAGAAAAGAAATCGTTGTTTGGCCAATTGTTTCTAGCAACTCACCATCGTCTCTCATAGGCAACTCATCATCAGTTTTCTTCGATCGTCGACTTCAAAAAGACTTGCCGAAGTAGTAATATTTTTGGAAGTAGATTGTCTGAGGACAACCTACGTATATGAGATACTACAAAGCAACAACGGCCCTGAGTTAACGGCTGCTGTCATAAAAAAATTAACAAGTCTGTGGCCAAAGTTCAAAATTGTTATTGGTGGGCATAGATATCCACCTAGTCCAGGATATGTTGAGCGACCTAGCCAATATATTGAATCTATATTCCTTTTTCCATCGAACCATTAAACGATTAACTTACAAATCTTTATTTGGAACAGAACCGGGACAAAAATCTAGTAATATTTCGACATAGTTGCTTAAAAAAATTGCATCTGAAGAGGACTTGGATCTGCTTCTTTATCCGCAGGACCATCATATTATTTTAACATCAGAAGACTTACAAATAGAGAGAGACTTACTTCCTTAGAGAACAATAACGGCGATAGAACTTCAAAATATTTACCAGTATCTGAATTAATTTATAACAATGTATTAATAAGCATCAAATGATCTATCAATAGTTAAATCAACCAACAGTAACACATCAATGTCACGCGATCCACCTGCAGCTGATTTACTCAACAAAACGGCTTCAAATTTAAAGGATCTACCAGAAACTGAATCAATTTCTTTATAGATAAAAAGACAACTGGAACCAGTTAACAACTCAGCTTCAACTTCAACTCCTGCTTCAACAGTTAAAACACCTGTAGTGTTACTTGCATCATAAGGAGAAGCAAATGTCGGCGACAATAAAGCATGTTGAGTTGTTTGTGGAGTCGAATCTACTGGAGCCTATCCGGCATTTGTAAAAATCTGGTGCATACAATATGTAGGAATACATTGGAGAAGCATAATATAGAAGGATATCAGAAGGAGAAGCAGCTGACGGCGACAATAAAGCATGTTGGTCTGTTTGTGGAATGGAATCTACTGGAGCCTATCCATGTGGCATTTATAAAAATCCGGTGCATACAATATGTAGGAATACATTGGAAAAGAAGGAAATAGTTCGAAAATTCTAAGTTATTTGTGCCAAAAAGAATAAAGCATAATTGATTGAAGAGAAAATGCTGCAAAACACCTAAAAATATCAGCTGAAAAAATGAAAGAAGAAGTTTCTTTCAAGAAAATTAAAGACGTGTTAGTAGATTCCACAGTTCATTTCAAAAACAATCAGTCAATTTATTTTTCAAATTTGAGTTTAAACTTTGAACCGAAGAATTTTATTTGTGAAATTTTTTATTTGTGGCACAGAATATGGAACTGCACAAGTAAAAAAAATACTATTACTATAAATACTATAAATCAGTTTACAACTCATTTGATTCTTAGAACTATATGAATTACCATTCGAGAAAAACACCATAACCTATAAATTTGAGCGCGCTATAACCCGCAAGTGCCTTGTGTTGCGGTGAGATAGATTATATTATTTTACAAGGTATGTTGTATTGTATGTATATTATATAAATATTATATAAAGGTTTGCATGTATTTATAGCTCATTTTTTCAGTCTTATTCTGGATGAATAATATTTGTCAAGTCGCGGAGTATCAACCATCGGAATCATCCTCTGAGGATAGACACAATCACGAATTTATAACAGATACAAAAATATGGAGATTTCAATATAAAATAAAACAGAAGAAGAGGTCCTGCTCCAAGCACTGCTCCTTTGAAGCGTCTGGTCATCTACAACGTAGGAAGTTGTTCGTTATAGGGGGTCCTGGAATTCTAACGCATGACTAAAGATCGCGTCGAAAATACCTACACGGAAAAAACAGCTCTGTAAATTTTACAGAAAAGTCTGTAAAATTTATCGATTTTAATCTGTAAACTAATGTATGTAAAATTTACCAAACTAAATATGTTATTTTTACAGATTGATATCTGTAAACTTGAATCTGTAAATTTTACATATTAAATCTGCAATTGTTACAGACTCAGTAGGTAACATTTACATATCTGTAAAAAATGAAGGAATAGGATAAACAATTAAATGTACTTAAAAATTTTTGAATATACATATATAATACAATAAACATAATGACAATATTAAATTATTACAAAAATTTATAAACTTAAAAATTATATAGCATGTCGAGTTGCAACATACCATTGATTAATTTTTTTAATTAATAAACACGGAACCATTTTAGGTACATCGTCGATACATTTTATTAAGTTTTCTTTATTACTTATTTTTACATTATAAGCGTAGCAATGCTCATCAAAGCTGATAGGTATTAACGAGTACATAACGAAAAATAACTTTTCATTTACCTGAAAAATACCAAAAATTTTTCCGAAAGCTGGTCTGGTAGTAAAATTTATAGAAGAAATAAGAAGCTGGTGGTAAAATTTATAGAAGAAATATGTACTTTTTACATAACCTTCGTTGCAAAAAATACATATTTTATCTGTAAATTTTACAGATATTAGACTCTGTAAATTTTACAGACTTTTTCTGCAAATTTTACAGAACTATTTTTTCCGTGTAGGGACCTAACAACGCACTAAGAAAATAATACGCTTCAAAAACATCACATCCTAAAATATGTGACGAAAATAATTGGGTAATGAGCAGAATACGGTTTTTTTAACTTAAGGTTGCGGCCTTTTTACCTGGTGTAACTATTGTTAATCGTATTTGACACTGTTTAACTAAGATCGGAAGGAAATAATTAAGCTTCTACTCAATTAAGCTTTTGTAGGCCTCAAAATAGACATATTTGACGCTACGGCTAGAAAATTTCTGATCACATGACAAAAAGTGTTCGCCCACAATCATCTCGGCGTTGCCAATTTTACTTCTTTTTCGCTTGATTTACAAGAAACCGAAAAATGTTTTGCGGAATTAGTTGCACGTTTACAAAATAACATATTTACTACCGAGAAAATATCTATGAATCCTAAAAAAAAGTATCGATATTTTGATATGCACATGGAGTAATATTTTTTTCAATAATAAACGTGGCAACGTCGAGCCAGTTGCTTGCGCATCCATCTTCGTTGAAAAATCAATTTTAAGGGCCACAAAAACACGAGTAATTCTTGAACCAGGCAAAGTAGAAGCTTAATTTTTGCTTTGCGATCTTAGTTAAACTGTGCCAAAGACGGTTAACAGTTACACTAGATAAAAAGTCCACAACCCTAAGTTAAAAATGACGTATTCTGCACCTTAGCCCAATAATTATTTAGATGTGATATTTTCCCATTGTGATATTTACGAGCGTTTTGCTCATGCTGCTCTGATATTTTGAACACGTGTTGTTCTTGTAGAGCAATATTCTGAGATATTTTCGGTGCGTTGTTTAGTCGCGCGTTGTTATATCATAGAACCTTTACAAATAAGTGTGCAGTTCCGTCTTTTCAAACACAATATGAGTGGTCAGACACAAGACAATAGATTTTTTACTGAAAAAATTGCTGGGCACTCGTCAATTTTTTCAGTCAAAAATCTTTTCGACAAATCCAGATTTTCTAAAGACAATAGCTAGGAATTAACCTTCAAACCACAAAGTGTGGTTCGGATCCAACCCATAGTAGTTTCTGTGCTGTGCTGTGAAGCTTTGAATTGCCAACAGAATCATTGAACGTTTTAATCACAAATTTGATTTCGTCAAAGTTTGACTCAATCACCAGTTGTGAATGCGAGGAATACATTCCAGGAATAGACTGCCAACCATGGACCAATTAAAGCAATATTTGGAAGAAAGATATGACCTGGAAACATTTGAAAATTTGAAAATTTGAATTTTTAATCCTCAAAAATTCAAAGTTCAAAAACACGAAAGCTTATACAATACATTGTCATTGTTATCGGATGAGCCGGATGCCAGATGGACCGGTATGGCCGATTGGCGGTCGACTTTCTTTTGCTATTAAAAAAAACATCGTAATACATCGAATAACATTAGAATAGCGTCCTCTATGAAGTAGTGGCGGTAGAGGCGGAGGCACTAACTGAAGTTGAAATTTACATTTCATCAGAGTTCATCTCATTCTCCAGATGATTTTATTGAAATTGAACAAGAGCAAGGCAAGAACTCACCATGTTTATGCTCATGCCCATGCACTACCCCTAATCCTGCTGCAAACGAACTACAAACTGAACAAGATGATAGCCATTAAGAACCTTCGTTTAACTATTTTATACATCCTGAAAAATGTAAACTTGATTTTTTTTAAGTATCATCCAAAGCAAATATTAGTGACCATCTGTTATATATATATATATATATATATATATATATACATATATATATATATATATATATATATATATATATCGCAAAGCCTGGTCCAATCGCAAGTGGTTGACTTATAGTGAGAATCAAAATGCTCTGTTTTGTTCCGTGTGCTTTGCATTTTCTGCAACTTCTGAAACCAACTCAAATCCGTTTTTACAAGGAATGAAAGATCGGACATATTTACATCAGAGTCGATGAACACGAAAAACTTCTCGCTGTTGCACAATGTCAGTCTTCAACCGGGAAGGATATGTTTTCCTAAGTTGGTGCATCGGTAATTCGACTAATGGGGCTGAAAACATGTTTTCTTTATGGCTTTCTACAGTGTCCAGGGTAAATTCATGTGTCGTGCTATGCACATGTATTGAATTTGATGTTACGAGATACTACTAAAGCTATTATTCAAAGTGCTTCATTATTTAGCTTACTGAATGACGTATTTGTTCGTGAATCTTACCAACGTATGACTATATGGGAACAAACTAAAGAATACAAAGGAATATAAAGGATATATTAAAAGGCTCTCAACTATTGGAGAAACGTTGGTAGTCAACAGATATAACTTTGAAGAAAGGTTTTGGTTCATTCTTAAACATGGATTCGGCTTCATATGTAACGTTGATAATAACTTAGGCCACAATACTGCAAAATTTAAAATTCAAGCCAAATTGTGAAAGCGAAAGCATACCTGGAAGCATTGTGCAAATACGAAACAGTGATCCAAGAGCCAAAACCTTTTTGGGAATATTTGAAATGACTACACCTCTTTCAAAGTACCTTCAAACCTCGGGTTTAGATATATTAAAAGCATATCATATGGTATCAGAATCTTGTTCAGAACTGAAAAAAATTGTTAGAGATTTTGATGAAGTACAGAAAACTACAGAAGATTTTGTTTCTTACGTCAATGAAGAGCTTAACAAATTTGAAGACTTTGATGTAGAAGTAAAATCAAAATTTCCTGAAAAAAGACTTAGGAAAAGGAAATTGATGCCAGGTGAGATGGCACAGGATGAAGTTATCTCTGATGTACTCCATGCATACAAAATCAATGTCCATAACAGTATTTTCGATACAACTACTCAAAGCATGGATCGCCGTTTTCTCACAAATGGACAACTGTACGCCGATTTCTCGTATATAGATCCAAAACCTTTCCCTGACATACGTAATAACAAACTTCAATCCGGTGAACTAAATGAGTTAAGTAGACACTTATTGAAATTTGATAAGACAGCTACAGGTAAAAATTTACGGACTGAATTGAAAAATTTGGCATTGCATTGGGATAAACTTAAAACCACTGAATTAATGAAAAGAACTGTTAAAAAATTAATAAAACCACTGGAAAGAATGGAAGTGAAGGTAACGATGAAATGCCTTTACAAATAGAAAACCAAGGTGAAAAAAGATTAGACCATATATGACTTGCCGTACATACAAAAATTGCGCCATTTTCTGTTTTAAAATTTACATAGATACAATCTATTGACCAATGCCTACAATTTAATTGGATTAGCGTACAAATTTCTGCTAACGTTATCATTTAGGCAAGTTGCATGTGAAAGATCCTTTTCTACTCTAAAAATGATCAAAAATCGCATGAGGAGTGATATTTATTATCCTCTGATAATTTCAATTCTTTTATGATAATGACGGTACAAAAAGAACTATTTATGAATTTAGATAGCGACGACATAATTGTTAAAGTAGCCGAGAGCTGTGAGCTTCTTCGGAAATCATTGACTAACTATTAAATTGTTAAAATTGAAAATAAATACATACCTACATATGATTGAAAGTTTACATAAGTTGTTTTCATTTTTCTTGAGAGTGGAGGGCTGACCGTCTACAAAATGCCCGGGCCGGTTTCGGGTCCCAGTCCGGACCTGATGTTGTCAAGCATCACATAGGGTGCATTCGCGTTGGACGCTTACACGCTTTGAGCGCACATAAACGTCGTTTTCAGCGTTCGACTTGATGCTGTGAGCGTCAAAAAATCACGCCCGTGGCTAACTTCGGGTTGTAAATTTCGCGCTCACAAACGCTGACGCTACAGAGGTAGGGCAGCAAAAGCGTCAGCGCCACACTTCACTATTTATCAAAACGAATACCATGTGAGCGTAAGCTAACCAAAAATTTATAGGTTTGTTAGGTACAAGTCATGTAAACTTTTACCATGACACATGTCATGGAAACTGACGAAACTCTGTATTTTACTGCAAGTGTAGATTCAGGTAATTAAAAAAAGCAAAGCATATTAAATTTTATAAAATATAATTCTACATAAATTGTTTGTTACAGTAGTAGGTATATAAGTGGCCTCATGAAGCAATTCTTATGCTTACTGATGAATACCAAAAGGCAACAGTCAAAATTCAAGAATGGAAAAATTTCTCAAATAAAAGTGTGAAAGAAAAAACCTTCTTTTTTACAAGATAAATTTAAATAAATACTACATTTCCATTCCATTTCATCATCACTATCTTCAATCATATCATATTCATCAGATTCATCGTTGATAATTTCCAATATATTATTTACTAATGGATAAACATTTCTCACATTCATATTGTCCAAAACGAACGAAATTTTCTTGTTGATTCTAAGCGCTCATAGGCCAACAAAAACACCTATAATCTGAGCTTATAAGCGTGAGCGCTCAAAGCATATGAGCGGCCAGCGCGAATGAACCCATGAATTTATCAGTATGTCAAATTGGGAATATTATCCATCAATGAAAGAGTTAAAATGTGTCAAGCTATGTTAAAATTGTTTAAAATTTTATCATTTTCTAAACGATTGCAAATCAAGTGGCTGCAAAAAATGTCATTTGAGATGCAATATTTTAATACATATTGACAAAACTCTTCACCAAGCAGTAGAGACCAAAATCATATTTCAGTAGAATCAACTTCACTTGAAACAAACCAATCTTTGAACACAGCAACGGAAGTAGTAAATCAAGCAAAATTCTTCTTGTGTCAAATTCTTTTGAAAATAATCAGACATGTAGAGCGTTGTTAGATACTGGATCAGAAACTTAATTTGCCAACATTGCAAACAAACATATCAATTGCTAATTGCTACTATAATCTGAAATAAAATTGTTTATGGCTTCCTGGCATAGGGGGAATCTTTTCATTCAACTGGTTCAATGCGTCAAGTATTCAGATGACGGGAGTTTGCGATTTTTTTTTACATGCAATTTATTATATTTTAAAAACAAATATATGACTACTAAAATGTCAATCTTAGTAGTGTTTGTGGTTTTATTTTAAGCAACACTGGAGTTATGTTATGTGTCAAATTAATTCAATTGTTTTAAACGGTCTTGATATCTTTGCTCGTATGTGTTTTGTGAAATTTACATTGTTGCAAAAATGTCAAAAGAATAAGTACTCTAATTGTTTTTATTGTAAATTATTGTTTAATAATCAAACTAATACTAAGAGTGTATTTTGTTAAAAAAAATAATTACTTTTGTATTCAAAATAAAGGTAGAGTTATCGCGTGTCACCTGTAGGTGCCACCCCTTAAAAAAAACTAGGAGATAGTTTTTTTTCTTTTTCTTTCCATATTTTGAATACCCAGATACGATAATTAGCACAAAATAAAAATTAAAATGTGGTAGATGGTAGCTTCTTGAGAATTGAAGAGTTAACAAAGCAAGTAATGTGCACATTAGGGGCTTCAATATTTTACGAATCATGCAATATTAGTGAAAACCAAAATGATGTGATATTAACCTTTAACTACACGCATCCTGAATTTTCACGTAACTACCCTCGCGGTATTTTCTATACACCACATGTATCACTATGCCACAGAGTACATATTTTATTCTATGTAGATATGAAAACATGTCGTATTGATGAATTATATTATATACTATGAATATAATAATTGATTATAAACAAAGAAAAACTAATAAGATCTTTCATTATTATTTATTCGCTTCGTTCGCTGTTTCGATCGCCATTTTTGCATGAATCGCATGTAATAGCAGTGGTCATATGTTGTTTGCATACCGTTTTACTGTAACTGCCGCAGATGATTGTTGTAACTTTTTTCTACCACAGATAAAACATATCGCTCGTATTTTTACAGGCGGCTCCTCTTCACTTCCTTCTTCTGGTCTCTTGAATTTTAGCAGGAAATATTTTATGTAATTTGGCAATAACTCCATAGTGGCACATTCAGAAATATGCGGCTTCATCAAAGCTAGGGAGACCACTTTTAACAATTCTTTTCTGTGCTTGTAAGCTGTACTCTAATCAACATGAGTAGCATAGACTAGCACATTTTATGAAGCAGTTGACTATTGATTCCCGCTATATTTATCAGTTGAAAGAATATAGCCAATGACCATCTCGTTTTTCTTTTAGATACAGAATAGGTGCTACACATTTTACTCCTTCTATGGTGGCGTTATATTACAATATTATATCAGGTTTCTTCAACAATGGATCTATAGCTCAATCCTCGTGCATTGTTGAAATCAATACCACAGATTTATTTTTCTTTGGTACATAGGAGACAATTGATAATTTTTTTTTTGAATCCAAATAATGAGGAACTCGCAGGTCTGTTGTTATGTGGCAAACATTCTGGCGGTATTTCGCGTTTTTTTTTCATTCCTATCATTGTAATCTTATTTTCTAGTAATTCCTTAGCTAGCGAATAACTTGAATACCAGATATCGCATGTCAAATTTGCGTTACTACCTTTCACTAACTTGAGCAAGCGGGCCATCTGCAGGGTCCATCTAGTTGCTTTCCTCAAAAGACTTCCAAATTCAACAAATAAACTGTTTTCGCATCACACATTCACAAAAACTTTCAACCCATACTTTGCAAGTTTATTTGGTATATATTGTACAAAACAACAACGTCCTCGAAAATGTCGTCAATGTTTATGTATTCGCTCACGGAATAGTTGTTTTTGCAATGTTCAACGAATCCATCTACCATCAAACTATCCATCTTATTGCAGCCAACTGATCAATCTGTTTTCTTTGGTTTCTTGTATTTTTATGGTCGAATCTAATTTCAGAAAGCAAAAATAGAAATCATATTTGAACAAATTTCACAACGTTATTACTGAATTTACTTTCATTACTTTCAGCGATTTTTTATGCCAACTAGTCATTCTATCTTTAGCAATGAAGTGACCGTTATTTTCAACAATTAATATTTAAGTGTCAACCTTGAAGTGACTTATCATTTTCATCCTCTTCCTCGAAATCATAGTCTATTCATCGACTCAATAACTTCAATTTCTGATTCAGCCATATTCACTTCCTCTATGTATTCGTCAGGTATCATCGTCCGGTATTTCCTCTTCCGAATCGGAGTCGTAATTCACTTGGGCCAGCTCCTCCAATTGGTATTAATTTATTTGGGTTTGTAAATTTTATTTTAATCCTAAAATTTAATGAAAATGTTGGAGACTCACCTCCCATTATTCCAGAAACATTGCAAGCCTAATATGTAGATCAATGTCAAAACATTATTTTGATGATACTTACATAACTACTCGCGCGATGTATTTTGTAGTATAACTGCAGCGCAGGAACGAAAGTACGAAGAAAAGCAGTTCAACAGGCCGTTAGCAAAATAATATTGGGTGCGCATTTAGTAAACACATTACACATTAGATTACGTGGAGCGGCATAGGTGGCGCGAACCACACCGTAATACGACAGCAAGTATTGGTGTATTTTTTACACCAGTGTGTGTTGTTAAATTACGAGTTAAACCTCGACAAAAACACCGAATTAAAAGATCAGTACGTGGAATTCATTAGGGAATATCAACAATTACCATTAAACCATCCTTAAATCTTTCATATGTTACTATTTTCTGCATCACCCTGTAGTTCCTGAAGTAAGTACAACTACTAGGGTAAGAGTTTTTGACGATACCTCAAAAACTGACACTGGAGCCACATTAAATAATTTACAATCAAAAGTGAAATGAATATCGAGTCTATGAGTATAGCAATGAATATCCTATCATAATCACAGCAGATATTACCAATATATATCGTCAAATTTTTGTAGAAGAATCGCAGCGAAAATCATCTCAATACAGTAACGTACGGCACAGCCTCGCTTCCCTTTCTTGCAGCCAGATGATCTATAGGAAATAGAAAGTCACACAGAATATCCAAACGCTAGTCGAGTGATTAATCAAGATTTTATATGAATGCTTTAGTCACAGGAGTATCTACCGTTGAAGAAGCAATCACATTAACACAAGGAGCTAACATTTATTCTCCAGGAAGCTCTGTTTGAACTAATTAAGTGGTTGTCTTAATAACAAATTCGTACTTGAACTCATTCACATCATTAAAACTCACAGGTGATTTCTAAAACAGCTTAATTTTCCAGCGCCGTTAAACTGCAGGACAATTGCAAAAATATCGTATAACAGGTTCTCTTAGCCCTTTCGCTGCGGGAACCGGATAAAGCCGTAAAATATTGTTGTGCCCCGTATACGGGAACCGGATTAATACGCAAACAATTTTTCTGTACTTAATATGGGAAATCAACTCATCCGCTGTATTATAATTATAATATACACTACTAAAAATGTTATAGACATATCAAAACTTGATATCAGTGTAATCATTTTTTTCGGCCCAAACTAAAGGAACCGTAGAAATCCGCTTGCGTCATTTCACTGCAGCCCCCTTTCATTTATAATTCAGGACGTATGCTAAGCCTACCAAGAACTAAATCGCGTATTATTTTGGTTATCCATTAAGAGAATAAAATGAAACAAATAAAACTATTATAAACTGCGGGAGCCGTTTTATACGCAAAGAGTAAGTACCTAACTACGGGAACTGTACGAAACCGCAGTACCCTCAGCATGCCCTACACTGGGCACGACTTTTAGAAAAGCACGGCGTAGTAAAATGGTTAAGGATATTAAACAAAATGCAAAATGGTTAAGGATATTAAACGTGTAGACAGAAAAAAACTGTTAGAATATAGATGAATACTTTGCAAGATAGGAACAAAATTGAAGAAAATTCCAATCAATCCGTGCGACATTTATCGCAGCAAGTAGGAATTTCACGTGAAACGGTCAGAACAATTTTAAAGAAAGATTTACTATTTTGGCCTTATAAATGGCAAAAATCCCATTCCCCCAAATTTGAGTTTGAAAAAAAATTGAAAACAAATCAAAAGAGGCTTGCACAAATCATCAAAATGGTACTAGAGCCTCATGTATCTAACATGTCTATGGGAGTGTTACGACAGTTCTTTCCTAGTCAACTGATTTCCCAGTGTGAGGATCAGTTGTGGCCTCCTCCCTCTCCCGATTTAGCGAGATTGGATTATTTCTTATAGGGTCATGTAAAATCTAAAGTTTATGAGAACCGACCTTCAACCCTGTAAGTCTTAAAAGGAAACATTTGACAAGCTATTGTTAAGATTTCGCCAAATCTGTGACGGCGTGCAATTCGATCATTGTTGCATCGATATCACTCGTGCATCGAAGGAAACGGAAGTCAACTAATCAGTTATAATTTCAGAATGTATAAAAAAAACATTATCCAGTCAAGAGCTAGAGATTTACTGACAAAATTTCGCTGGCTTGGAGAGTGAAGACGAGAACGAGATATCTGAAAGCGACGACAGTTTGAATGACGCACCTTATGAGCCTACTTCAGATGATGATAATGAGGATCAAAGAGATCGTAGAACAACTTCAGAACCGTAAGACGATATTTATGCTCCTGTATCAAAAAAATACAACGAAACACGAGGCGAAAAGAAATGCAAATTATATCTACTATCAGATCAAACAAAAATACATTTTATGGAAAAAGAAACATATGAAACTAAATGAAGAACAGTTAAGTTTTTGCGAAAGTACAAACATACCTTGAGAGCTCCTGAATCTCGAAACTCCATATCAGTTCTACAAATATTTCTGTTCTGAAGAGTTGATATATATTAGTGTCTCTTAATTAAATTTATATTGCGTTCAAACACAGCCAGACAATACATATGAATCCTACTATATATGTCACTGGTGAATATGCGCAATCCGAGATCTTATTGGAGCGACGAACTGCAATTTCAGTCAATAAAGAACACAATGTCCTTGAGAAAGTTTGAGACAGTTTCTTCATTTCAATAATAATTTTCAAATCATTTCTGGAAATGAAGTGGACCATCACAGTTTGTTCAAATTTAGACCTCCCATCGATCATCTGACCAGCGAATTCAACAAAATACCCATTAAGGAACATCTTTCATTCGCTTAGCAAATGTGCTGCTCGACTAAAGTAAGACATAACATGAAACAATATATTTCCATGAAACCCCATAAGTGGGGATTCAAATTGATTCTTTTGTTGAACATCTTGTTCAACATCTGGGTTCGCGTACAATTTTGAAATTTACAGTGGCCAAGAAAATCATACGATTCATCTTGCAGAGGAGCCTGATCTGGGTGCTACATCTAAAATTCTTCTCCGGCAATCGCGAATTATACAAAAAAAAAAAAAAAAACTAAAGATTATATAATGATAACTATTATACCGCCCAAGCACTGATTGTTCATTTAGCTAAGGAAGGCTAAGATGGGCTAGAGGGTTACCTAATTATAAACTTCCTACATAAGCACCAATGCAGCATGAAGATCTTGGTACTAGTTACGAATTCGTTGCCACGATAGATGGAATAGATGTATCTTCTTCTTCAAGTGCCATCTCCTCTTAGAAGGTTGGCTATCATCATAGCTATTTTCACTTTTAATGTTGTAGCTCTAAACAAAACAACGGAACTACAGTTTTACCATTTCCTTAGGTTATTTAACCAGAAAATGCGTCTTCTACATCTCTTACTTTCATCTTAGCTACATTCCAAACTGAAGGCGACCTGTCTAGGGGTGACAACCCCAAATAATAAGCCTCCCAAGCTAACAACTTGGGTAGTATATTGGACAGTGGCTCGCCACTGTCCCGCGAAGAATATTCTTCAACTGAGCACGAAGGAAAATTTCGCCAAATGCACTACCCCAGGTGGTAACCAATCCTCCGTCACCTATGGTGACGTTAGCGGCCCTTCGCATTCTGGGGAGTCCGCATCAACATGCTTTAAGGATGAGTCGAAGCAACCTGAAATCACCGGACGTAAACTCAGATCAAGACGGCAAAGCTTCTTCGCAACATTTAATGCCAACTCACTGCTAAAAGTGGGTAAACTTAAACATTTAACTGATTCACTAACACGACACAACATAATAATGACAGTACAGGAAACAAGATTTACGGACGAACATGCCTTCGAGTCCGGAGGCTACAGAATCCTCAAAGGAAAAGTGGGTCAGCGGGTAATGAAGAACGTACCCCACTTAGGCACAGGATGTATAATCAGTCACAGGATACTTGATTCAGTCACCGACTTTACCTCCCCGAGTAGTCGTGTATCCATCCTCCCTCTCAAATGCGCAAACAAGGGCTACAGTATAGTCAATGTATATGCCCCAATCAACCAGGACAACAGACGCAATCCAGACAGAACTGATATATTCTGGGGAGACTTAGAAGATATTATCTCTAAACTTCCAGAGAGGCACACCGTCATACTGCTTGGTGAATTCAATGCTCAATTGGGAAGAGAGAAAAAATACAGAAACATAGTGGGCAATTATCCAGCGCATAAGTGAACCAACCGCAACGGAGAACGATTGGTGGATCTGAGTAGGACTTTTGGGTTGCTCATGAAGTCTACAGCCTTCAAACACTTGCCAAGGAAGCAGAAGACTTGGATTTCACGTAATACCAACCTGGGTGAATTCCAGATAGATCAAGTGGCCATTTCACGAAAATCTCAAAAGGAAACACATAAGGTAAACCTCTCAGATCAAAATAAGACTCCAGCCTAGAAACACTAGATTGCACAAAACCTCCAAAATGGTGAGATTTGACGTAGTGCGACTCAAGAACAGTCAAGAACTAAGTCGGAGACTGAACAACACAGACCTAAACAACTGGGACCAACTGAAGGAGACTCTTGTCAAGGCGGCCAATGAACTCGCCCCTCTCGCTAAAAGAAGGAAGCATCCGTGGTGGACTGAAGACTGGGACAATGCAATAGCACAAAGACAGATAGCCTTCAAGTGTCGCTGGAGAAAACCGAATTATTCACCAACATAAGAGAATCAAACAGAAAGATGTTACTAGAACAGGGAAACATCAAGAGGACTGAGAAACTGAAAATCTTGGCGAATGAATTGAACCCAACTTATCAGAAAAAGCATCATTATCCAAGAGAGTCAACAAGTTAGAACTAGCATATCGACTGACTAAGAACACTTACAATAAGAAATGCCTGTCACGCAACCTGAAACTTAGGCACTACACATCAGTCTTACGACCAGAAGCCCTGTATGCCATGGAGTGTCTTTCCTGGAACCGAAGAGGTCTAGTAGAGAAATTGGAAATCAGAGAGAGGAGAATCCTCAGGAAGATCGTAGGCCCGGTAAAGGAAGAAGGGGAATTCCGAAGGCGGCATAACTCTGAGCTCTACGAACATATTGAGATGCTCTCTGACAGTGCAAGGAAAAGAAGGGTAGCCTTCTATGGTCACGTTGCAAGATTGTCTCCAAACCGACTAACCAACCGTCTGTTCGCCTTCTGGCAAAACAAGAAGGTTCGTAACACTTGGTTGACAGAAACCGAGAAGGATATTAAAGAACTGGGAATAACAGACCTCCAAAACAGACAGTCTGTGAGACGCACCCTGAAGGAAGTCCGTGGATTTCAGGAAAAAACCCGTATGAAAGGTACCCGCTGGACAGAAGGGAGAAAGGAGTTACGCCGACAGAAGATGCGACAATGGTCAATGGTCAAAGCCCAACAGTTGAACAAGCGTGGTCCAAAGTAGGCCTATTCGAAAGAAGAAGAACTTCCATAGCATGGAAACATAATAAATAATTAAATCTTATTCCGTCATTTGCCGCAACTCATCCCGAAACTATGGTAGAGATATGACCGTAAATAAAAAAGAACTGTTGAACTGTGAAATGTTGTCCATTTGTAATACAAGAATACAATCGACATATGGGGGATGTCTCCTGAATAGTTTGATGGGTCGTTACAAAATCACAATGAAAAGTAGAAAGTGGTATATGAGACTTTTTTTATTATTTGCTTGATCTAACACTAGTGAATTCTTGGGTAGAAAGCTCAAGATTGTTGAGCAAGCTAAATTCAGAGATGAAGTAGCCCATTGCCTACCGAAGATAAACATATCTGTTATCCCGAAAAGGGGTAGATCAAATTCCTGCTCTGGTGAAGAATTACAGGCGAAGAAGAGGAAAGCTCCTACACAAAATGTACCACCTCAAGATGCAAGACTAGACTAATAACAATAACAATTCTACAAGACAAGACGAAACAAGTCTGAACAAGGCTAGACAAACTGAACAATATTATAGACACGACTACATACGAATAGATCAAAAGGCCAAACCTGATCCGGCATACCAGACGGGACCAGGAAATATCAGATAAGACTAAATTTTTTTTTGAAAATTTCCAATTTATAGCTGAAAGTATAGGCCAGGAATAGACTAAACAATACTAGACAGGACTGGAGTCTGAACAAAACTGGACACTGGACAAGACTGGACAAAACTAGACACAACTGGAGAAGAGTAAAAAAGACTAGACAAGGCTGCACTCCTGTACAGTTTTTTTTGTCTAGTCTTCTAAACAAGACCAAAAAAGACTAGATAAAATTAGACAAGACAAGACAATACTAGACACGACTTATGAAGACTAGGAAAGACTAGACACAACAGGCAAGACTAGACAAAACTAGACAAGACTATATACGAGCAAATACGAATATACACGACCAAACAATACCATACAACACCAGACAAGAATAGACAAGACAAGACAAAATCAGACAATCCCAGAGAAGATCAACCAAGCCCAGTCAAGGCCAAACAAGACCATAAAATCCAGACAAGATCAGACAAAGTCAGAAAAGACTAGAGAAGATCAGACAAGACCAGAGAAAGCCAGACGAGGCAGACAAGGTATATTTGGTAAATTTGGTGAATTAGTAAACCATTAAAAATTTACTGAGAGAAAAATGGACTACCTAACACACATTTTATTTAACCTTTTCCATCGATTGAAATATATTATATAATGATAATAATAAATACATTTACAAAAGATACATTTGTATAATAAAATTGTTAGTCTATGTCTTCGGTTTTGTTTGAGAGCCATGCACGCGTACCCTACAAAAGTAAGAGAAAATTCATTATATGCTGTACAAACATGTAAAGATTTTACCTGTAAATGCATGTATATTCTGGATGTCCGTGATTACTATGGAATTTAAACTCTATATGCTCAAATACCATGTTACTTTTGTCAATGGCAAAATATTGAACTGGAGAAGCTCTATCTGTAGAATACATGAATCGTCCTAATAACATACCACCTTCATCATCAGCATTTGATAAACCCTTGAAAATAAAATAGAAATATTATGTTAACATGTTGCTATATCACAAATTAGTATCAAATGAATATTGGTGAAACGATATTAATTATAGATACAATCATACAAACTTATTAAAGCGAAATATAGCTTGAATATATAAATATATTCAACCTGTTCGTAGCTCCATAATATTATATCTTATTAATACTATGAACAAATCTCATGTTGAAACAACTACTTCCTGGCTAATATCACACAAGATATTGAATTATACAACAAACATTTGCACGTTATTTCTAGTGCCAGTCCATTTGCATGTCACTAACAGAACTATACAAATAAATGTAATTTGTCTAGTTTTGTTGACACACGCGCTGCCATTAAATGTGGATTCTAAAGAGTATATACATCAACAATAAAATATACTGAGTTAATATTATAAGATATATAAAATGAGATTAGTAAGACATAGGGTTGTCAACAGTTGATCACGAATAAAGAGAACATTTTATAAAAAAAAAGAATATTTGAAATACAAACTTAAAGTCATCCCTTTTGTTTCTCCACTCAGATCTAAAATGTGTATGTGTATCTAAAATGCTAAAATGCCATCATTCTCTATGCATAGGCTATAACTATAGCTATGTAAATGAAAACAAAATGGTTAGATTGAAAATTTGATGTCATACAGTTTCCATGATAGTGTGCCACAAATGACCATTCCAATTTATGCAAATATGCGCAGTTTCGATTATATTTGTTATGACATGTGTTAACACTTGAAAGTTATACATTGTATAGAACACTTCAATAAATGTGAAAAATTAACTTGGTTAAGAAGGGTTACTTTTCTCCATTTAATTAACATTTGAATATATTCGCTATTTAATTAAATTTAATAAAATTAAATTAATATTTTGGATAGCAATCTCTGTTAGCTAAATATTGCACCTGATCTTTCAACAAAATTCTTCAAATTAAATCAAAATAGCTCTGTACCATTCCCATAGATATATGCAATACATGATGAAAATTAAATTTCAAACTAATAAATTATATAGATTATATTGTCCATGATAAAATTAGAAAAATAATTGTCAACCCTAGTAAGTGAGAACTAGTCAAACTCTACCAGATAAGATAGAATAAACAAATAAGTGACTGCATAGTTTCCTTGACATGCAAGACAACACAGACAGTTCTAGACACATTACGTAGACAGGTTAGATACACCAGACTTGACCAGAACACGAAACAGATAAATCTCAGAAATATTTCCAACTTTGGGCAATCAAAGGCGGAATTAACTTATTTTTTGGGCCAATATGAGTAGGGGTTATTAACTACAATTAAAACACTGCAACCAATTGGTCTATTGTATTTTGCCCAAATTTTTTATTTCATAGTCCCAGAAACGTAGGTGTTATTTAAATTGGCCAATTACACATTTGTCTTCTGGTGCACATGCAGTCGACAGCCGCTTCCGGTGTTAAACCCGGGACCTCCAGATTTTTAGTTAATGCTCTAACGCTGTAGAGTACGAGACGACCAAAGGCGTTATATTAACGCAACCTATCTAAACCATCTACGTTTCGTCGACGATAAGGTCTAAATATGCAATAATATCCAAGAAATGGAAATCGGATATGCAAAACCGAAAATATCCTGCATAAAAAAAGATAGGCCTAAAACTGAACCTTAGTTAGACCAAAATAGTCATTAAATATCTGAACATATCTACCTGTCACATGGCATATGATAGGCAAATAGAATCAACGGATATGAACGTGGAATAAAACTAAGGCTGCCCACCCTTTGGTAAATTAAAGCGTATAACCCTGAATAGAGCTATGCCAATAACTCTCAAACGAAAAGTCTTTAGTGGCCACCTATGGCTTAGAAACTGAGCTAGGCATTATCTTACGAGAAAAAATCAAAAGAGAAGAAATCAGACAAAGAACAAAAATCGTCGACATACCAACACGCGTAGCACAACTCAAATGACAATGGCAGGCCACGTAGCTAGACAAAATCAAGCCAGATGAACATCGAGAGTAACACACTGGCGACCAAGATAAACAAAACCAGACCAATGAAAAGATGGATAGATGATAAATTCACCATAGATGATAAAGGTTATCTGTACCTAAAATTCCAGTAATGTATAATAATAAATGTTTAATATTTTTTTGAATTCATTTATTCACATTTTTAGGTAAAACTTCCTTTGTCGAGACTTGAGAGTAACTTAAATTTTTTTCTGACAGAAATAACGTTCCCTGAAGTCTATAGACTGCTTCCGCTGTTTGCGTTTTTTACAATTATAAATTAAGTAGAAATTGATATAGGCATGTAGCGTAAAAACTGAATACGTGTAACCTTTACGTACGATTAAAAAGCTTCTTTGACGGTTGTGGCAGGTATTGCTAAAAATATTAAATTATAATTTAATTTAGAGATTCAATGAGATTTCAATGTAAATTTTTGTTCAAAAGAATGATGAATTAATACTTATTCACTTCAATCAACAACGAAATTGATGTGGTTTTTTCAATAAATTAAACAAATTTTAGAGTTTCTTTTTCTCCGTTTAGATATCATAAACCTCTAGTTTCATATTTAGATTATGATAATATTTGAATTAACTTATTTGCGATGCTTGAAGTAAATATGTTTTTTTTATAACTCACTGTGAATTATTTTACCAATAAATAAAACTTAATTTTAGTATGGCATATTTATCATAAGTTTAATCTGGTTAATAATACCTGCCACAACCGTCAAAGAAATGTTACTTCAACCGCGCGTAAAGGTTACACACACACTCATTTTCTTAGTTTATTAGGATAAATTACCCCACCCTATATTTTTATCCAGAAAGATTAAAAAAAAGTTTTAATTTTTTTAATTCGAGTCTCAAATTACTAATAAGTTTTAGAAAACCATCAAGATATGATGTTATCATAGTAAATATTTCATTCCAAAATGATTCAGTTTTAAAATAAACATTACACCGCAGATAAGATTATATTTAAAACAGAAAAAATCATTATTTATATTATTATAAAGCCAGTTTCTCATTAATTATTTACCGGCGCGACATACAAAAATAAATTCCTACAAGATACAAATCCAACAAAGAAACAATTCAAAATGCATAAAAAATGTTCCATTGTTCTCGTTGGCGATGACGATTCCGAGAGAAATTCCATTATGAAGCGGTATAAAACTGAAAATCTCTCTAGTTATAGTGATGATGCTGGTATACTTAGTAGAGAATTTATAGATGGTGAAGATGTTTATATAAAAATAACTTGCACTCCTTATAGGGATGCAGATAAGTTACGATTAGTCTTATACTCGAAAGTAAGTAACCAAAAACAAACATTTTTTTTAAATCTAAACCGCTTATTTGAGTTCGCTTAATTTGTAACAGAACTTTTTTATGTTTTAGGCAGATGTGATAGTATTATGTTACTCGATTAATAAAGTTTGTTCTTACGATAATTGCAAATTATTATGGTTAAATGAAATAAAGAAGATGAAAGAAAAAGTACCAATCGTTATAGTAGGTACATATCCAATAATCAATTTATATTTATCAAAAATATGACAAAAATTATGTTATCCTTAAAGGAAATAATATGGAACAAATGGATCCTACAACGTTAAAAAATATGGAGAAGATAGGTAGAGACTTCACGGAAGAAGTCAAGGCATCTGCATTTTTCTCTGTGTCTCATCGAACTGGGGAAGGCATTGTCGAAATGATTCAGGAAGCAGCAAGATTGGCAACCACTACATCGAAATCTAACACGTCTTGTCTTATATCATAGTATATCAAATTGAATATATTTAAAAAAAAAATTTATCATATTGAATAAAAATAATACAAGAAATTTACAATTCTCTTCTTCTGTAGACTACGCGAAGAAGAAGAGACGAACAACGTGATAAGAACAAGAGTCGAAAAACAAGACTAGACGGACAAGATTAGTCCTAAAAATTCTTGTCAGTCACTTAAGATGGACTGACAAGAATAGAAGAAAATGACTGGACGGACATAAGTAGATTGACAAGACTAAGCGGACGATGCTTAAATAACAAAACTAGACGGAGCACACGACACGGACAGAACTAGATGGATAAGACAATCGAATGACATGAGAGACAGACATGACTAAACAGAGAAGATTAGAGGGACAAAAATAGACGAATAAAAGAAGGGGAACAAGAATAGACGAGCGAGACTAGATGGACAAGTGTAGACACACAAAATTAGTTCAACTATACGAACACAACTAAAAGGATAAGATTAGATGGATAACACTAGAAATACAAGGCAAGATGAATAATACTAGATGAACTAAACGAACAAGACTAGACCTGTTCTAGAAGTTACCTTCCTTATACAAATAAAACCAAAGACAGAAAACCTGATAGAGAAACTACGTAGACAAGGTTAGACAGATGAAACTAGAGAGACAAAATATAAGAGAAAGAAGTCTAGACAGATAAGACTTGACAAGAGCTTACACACGACATATTATATACTTGACATACAAGACTACGCATATACATAGATAGGTAAGACAATACAGACCGAAATAGACGAAAATAGATAGATAATTCTACACAGGCAAGACCAGTTAGTCAACATAAGACAGAAAATACCACACCAACAAGATAAGGCAGATAATAGTGAACATATAAACATATGGTCAAAACCATATACTGACCAATATCGGCGTTGAAGAAAATGAATATTCAAATGTTGATCATTTTGAATGTAGATGATTATCTAAATTAACAAACATAGTGCTAAGATAAGATAAGATTAAAATTTCATTATGTTATTTTTTAGAGTCAAACAAACTGCATCGTATAAGCAATGAACAGATCATGTACGATTACTGTAGTTGGAGACGGTTTAACCGGAAAAACATGCATGCTGATGCGTTATGCCACCGGTTATGAACCTGATTTCAACAGCTTTGTGCCAACGGTTTTTGATATGTACACAGAGTGTGTCAGCATCGACGACCAAGATGTCAATGTGAAATTGTGGGACACATCCGGCCAAGAAGATTATGAGAAAATCAGGACCCTTTGTTACAATGAGGTGAGAAATATATTAGATGAATTATTTATTGGCTTCCTAAATTTAAAAACGTATTGTGGAATTTGATTACATTTTTAACTGTCAATTAAAGCTGACGTTAATAAAAAACACCCGCGATACAATTTATAGAATTATTTGAATAAATATTTACCTCTTGATTAAATATTTACTGCTCTTTTTATAATAAATTCATGAATCATTTTGTGTATAACTTTATTTATTCTATTGTAACATTTAAAATAAATATTATTGTTTTGCATTTTTTCTAGACCAACGTATTTGTTTTATGCTATGCAGTAAACAATGTTATATCCTATAAGAATTGCAAACATAAGTGGGCCAAAGAATTGAGACTATATAAGAAATGTCCTATAGTTTTAGTTGGTATGTATTATATTTTAAGTATACAATACTAGATTAATAAATAGAATATATATACATATATATATATATATATATATATATATATATATATATATATATATATATATATATATATATATATATATATGTATATGTATGTTAAGCAGGGGAGACGCAATACTACAATATGGAGAAAAAGATTTTATAACAATAAAGATTTAGACAATATCTATATGTAAAGTTGAACGTATACAATGTTTTTTGCTAGCATGAAACGAAGCACTAGACGTGTTTGTTGCATTAGTCGACGAGATGGCTCATAACTATTTTGCATGCTAAGAGCTATTTAGAACTCTACAGCAGTGGTCTCCAAACTACGATACGCGAGTAGGTACGCAGGGGTACGCCAATATTAATTAAAGACTAACATATATCTATTTATTCTAACCAAGTAAATTTGAAATTGCAAGTAACACAACCTTGAACGTAACATACATGTAATCGTTCTAGTTCGTCTGTGTCCAGAATTGTTTGTTTGTGGTGAGTTAACGCGTCGATATTTCAATCACATTATTTCATAAACGCGTAGTTTAGGCACTGTATGGTTGCGACACCTTTTCGTGCTTAGTTTTATTTAACAATTAATATTTATGAAGCTTAAAATAGCTTATGTTAAAATATTTTGATTTTTTTTCCTTATTTTATTAACCATATTGATTTAATTAAATTTAATTATATTAATTCTAATAAAATAGAAAAGAAACCCTGGATTGGAATTAAAAGCAAAGAAACTCTGAATTGATGAAAATGATTATGCTCTACATCCAGATAACAACAAGATGATTAAAATTAAGACAATAAAATTGCGATTAAAACATTAATGTAAATCTTATAGAGGTAAACTTTTCCTAGAAAATTCGAAATTATCAAGATGCCTACTTGAAATGTTGATTTACATGGACTGTAGTCAATAATTAATCTCGTCCTACATGTTTTCTTTGCCATGGGATGCTATCTAATGAAATAATAAAGTTATCATTGTTAGTAAGACACTTAAAAACTAAACATCCACAATAAGAACACAATCCTTACCACTTGTACTGCGACTTTTATAGATCTATTGTACCCCCCCCCCCCCCCCTCGAAGCGTTGGTGTACTTACCCATTTAGAGCGCCTCCTCTAATCCTGATTCCTTTAGGAATTTCAGGACCTGGGTGGGATTCAAGGACTGCAACTCCTCTGCGTTCAGGCAGTGAACCCCGAGGTACATTTGTCTCTTACGGAGCAGTGATTTGAGCAGATGTATGGGGGTTTCCTCTGCTGAACCACATAATCTACATCCGTCATCCTCCTCTAGGCCTAGGGCCTTGAGCAGCGCCTTGAGGTATTTTCTAAGTCTGCAGTGTCCCGTCAGTACTCCTGTCAGAATTTTAAGCTTGTTCCTGTTTAGTTTAAGGCAAGCTTTTGTTCTTTTCTGGTAAAAAGATCCCAGCATCACTTTGGACTGCCTTAACCCTGGAAGTTCTTTCCGGGTTTTCATCCATTGTCCTCTCATTTCTTCATCTAAACTTTTATTGATGGTTTTCACACTCATGACGCAATAGGGTTCTGGACTTATAAAGGGACTACTGGATCCCTTGTTTGCTAGGTGATCGGTTTCTTCGTTTCCGTCTATACCAGTGTATCTTGGTACCCAGTATAGCGTTACTTTATTATTTTTGTCAAGCTTTTTTAGCTTTCCCACACAGTCCCATACCAGTTTGGATCTGAAGGTGTATGAGCTAATGGCCTTGATGGCTGCTTGGCTGTCTGACAGGAGCAATTAGTTTTTTTGCGATAATTCCTGTCGATGTTAAACACATCTTTGTGCACATCTTTCTATTGCGTGTACCTCTGCTTCGAAGATACTTGGGAATGTTCCCATGGATTCGAAGTATTTGGTACGAGGTCTAAACACTCCTGCACCAGTACCTTCCTTTGTCTTCGAACCATCTGTATACCACATGATAGCATTTTGCTCTATGTGGTATTCTGAGAATTCGTCGCTTCAATCGGCTTAACTACTACACATTGCTGTGTAGTTTTTCTCGAAGTGGTATTTGCATACCATTTCGTCTTTTGGTGCTTCCAGCCAGGGGATCTTGGCTGCGAGGCTGTTTCGGTCTCTGCTCCCGATTATTTTACCTCGCCTATTCCTTCCTTGCTGAACCTTACAATCGCCGATCTGGCGGCTCTTTCCACCACAAGGTGCAGATCCAGCAGCAGCTCCATTGCTGCTGTCGGACACGACCCCGGTGATGCAGACACACGCCAGTCTTTGAATCTTCCCAAGCTGTTTCCTCATAGAGGCCAGCTTGGTTCTACTTCCCCACGCAATTGCCCCATAAGTGATCGCAGGCCTGACTATCATGGTGTACATCCATCGCAGGATTGTGGGGTTATAACCCCACGTTTTTCCTGCCAGATTTCTGCACACCATTAGAGCGCGTTCGGCTTTACCTACCGCTGCCTCAGCGTGTCTATTCCAAAGGAGTTTGCTATCTAGTAATACCACGCAGGATACTTACCTTCTCGTCAATAGTAATTTTAATAAGACTTAATATTATAGAGCTACGAACAGGTTGAATATATTTATATATTCAATTCAATTTAATTATTTTCATATTTAAGCATGCATAAGACAATACTTACATTTTTTTGTAATAAAATAATCTGAATGTAGGCTAACAGAAATATGTAAAAAAAAACGCTTTAGCCTTTATCGTTCAAAAAATTTTATTCGGGCATAGAACTCCTGTAACGAGTAAGGCTCTATATTTATTTGAAGATCATGTAGTTCTTTCTTGTAGTTAGTTAATTTTGTTTTTACCCTAACGGACCGTGGCAGGGAATTGAAAAATTTAATGTTTGTGTAAGGTGGAATTTTTTCAGACATTGACAGCTAGTGCCTAGAAACATTGTAATTCAAATTTATATACCGTGTCGTTTCCTCGTTTTTTATTTTATGCTTGTTAAAAAGACTATTTTTTTAAATAAACAGTAGGGCTTCGTAAATATATGTCCCTGTAGTCATTAGCATGTTTGCAGCTATGTACTTTCCTCTATATGATTCTGCGTATTTTAGCTCCAGTAATACTCTTATTGCTTCTTTATGTATTCTGGTAATATCTCTTATATTTGTTCCGCTACCCCAGAAAAGTATTCCGAAACTAATATGGCTATGGAAATTGATATGGTACACCTTTCGCAATACGTCCCGATTTAGGTACTTTTTCAAGATTTTAAGTTCTTATACTGCTTTATTGAGTTTTTTTGATATTTATAACATATGTGTAGACCAATTCAATGTGTTGTCAATGTGAATACCAAGAAGTTTCACGTTTTCTCGAGGTCCAGCTTGATTGTTTCGAATAAAAATTTCCATATTATATGATCTTTTGTCACGTTTTGTTTTAAAGAATATTACAGTAGTCTTATTTATTTAACACTAATCTGTTTTCATTAAACCATGTTTTCAGCGTTGTCATTGACGTATTAATGTTGCTTGTTAATTCGGCTATGGTCTTGTTAGATATAATTAAGCTTGTGTCGTCCGCATAATTCAAAATCCTGTTCGGTGTATCAGTAAAATTTAAGTCCGGCAGGTAATTTATATACAATGAATAGTAGTGGGCCCAAAATACTGGCTCGTGGAATCCATATATTTATGGTCCTCGGCGTCGATCTGAGGTGCCTTGCGGTGTATAAATTGGGCGACTGTATCATAGGCCTTAGAGAGATCCAAAAGTATCCCACATGAAATATTGTGTGATTCCAGCTGACTCATTACCTCTTTTATGAATTGGAGGCATGCTGTTTCAATACTATCTCCTTTGATGAAGCCGTGCTGCTTCTGGTTTGTGATATGCTATTTGTTTAAGAAGACTAATAAATAGTCTTTTAACTATCAGCTTCTCAATTATTTTCGAAACAGATGATTGCAAGCTGATAGGCCTATAATTGAACCCGTCATTTCGAAAAGGGCACGAGTCACTGAATTAAAACTTTTCAGAATCAACAAAAATATGTTTTTTGTTAAAAAAAGTCATTGATGCTGAAGAAACTGAACATAGAGGTTATTAAATAAAAAACATACACGCTTTTTGGAATATTTATTTATTAAAAAAGAACAATTTTCATAAAGATATTTTGAATTAAAATTTTTGGACTTTCGAAATGCCTTTCGAAATGATCAAGGAATTATTCCGAAAAAGGCATTTGTCCAAAAAAATTAGTTAGTTAATCATCAATTTCCAGCAATTTTGGCTTTTTTTATTTTATTATGTTTTTAGTTTTCACTATTCCTGCCAACAGAGACTCTTTTTCAAAAGCATTTTCGGCAAGCTCTCGATAAAGTGATGTTATGTCATATCTGACAGATGCGATTCGTTTCACTTGAAAGGGGCATAAGTCCAGGACTCGTGCCCTTTTATTTCTTTTTAAGTTGGCTAAGATGCTCTTTAAGCTTCAATGAATAAAATGGCGTGATAGTGATATTCCAAAAAAGTGTGACTCGTGCCCTTTTCGAAATGACGGATTCAATTGTCTATATCATTTATGTTTCCATTTTTAAATATTGGAACTATTTTAGAAATCTTTATCTTTTTTGCGCTTTGGAAAATTCCATATTGAAAAGCATTATTTACATTGTGTTCGACCGATTCTGCATGGTCTTCAGCCACATACTTAACAATTGACATTGGAATTTCATCGCAACTCGAGCTTTTTGTGTTCTTTAATTCTCTTATCTCTTGAAGTAATTCCACTTGCGTTGTTGCCTCTAAGTAAATTGTATGTGGATTGTTTTGCAGCTTGTCTTTGTAAGTATATTTAGTTAAGTCTTTTGTTAGGTTTGTGGCTCTATCCGCATAAAGGTTATTTATAATATTGAGTGTGAAATCCAGTCCCAGTCTATTGCATGTACTTTGTTGCCTAGTCGATTTGATCTGGGTAATAGCTTGCACTGCTTCCCTTGTAGATTTTATAGTATTATAACATTCCTGAATGTCATTTTGGTAGTTTTTCCTCTTTACTTTCTTCAACAAACCCATATAATCTCCCCACATTCTGTTGTAACTATTTTTTTAAACCTGGGGCAATCCGGTATAGAGTATGCTATAATGCTGAATCACGGAAGGTCTTTCTTTTTGTTTGTTTAATATTTATCATTGACACAGGAAAGTTTTCCTCGAAATGAAGCTTGACAGTTTGTAGAAAATTGCTCCACTGGCCGTCTACATCTGAAATTTGACTATTATATAGCTCGTCCCATGTTTCCTTGTTCAAATTTTCTTTAAATTCCTAATGTTCACTTCTTCGAAATGTCTGCAATGACTGAAAGTGGATTGAGTTTCTTTAGAATTGAAAATTATTCTTAGAGTGAGATGGTCAGATATATGATAATTTAACACTTCGGCTTTGAAAGACTGTGTGCACTGCAATGTTGTCTATACATGATTTGTAGCTAGGGTGACTAATACCTTTATTGTTAGTATTGTGTTAAATGACTCCAACAGTGGTATAAATTTTATACTGGTTTTTGAGCGTTTTAATGTATCTATATTAAAATATCCAGTAATAATGAATTGTTTCTTTTCCTTAACGATCTTGTTTAAGAGCATATGTATTTTGTTCATGAAATGTTTCACATTTGTAAACGGCGCCCTATATATGCCAACGATTATTGTGTCTTTTTTATTTATTATTGACTTAATTGCAACACTGAAATTTGTGATAGATCTTTTGTTATAGGTCTTTTCTTATTTTATAATTTGACGTATAGCTATATATAGCCACTTCGCCGTGTTCACCTACTTCTCGACCTTCCTCTCGAGAAAAGTTGGAAGACATATATTTTTTTTTTATTTTGATGACCTCTAGTTGTTCTGAACTCTTCCAGTGTTCGGTTATTATAAGATATTGGCAGTGCTCTTTCTCTTCTAGCATGTAATTGATCCTATCGACAGAGTTTCCAAATGATTGTGTATTTAGACTAATTAAAATTACTTCTGGTTTGCTATTGCTAGTGCTTGTGGTTGCCTGCATGGCTCCTGTTTTTCGGTTTTCCATCCGTAAAAAATATCGGTTGATAAATGTGTATTTGGGCCAAGTCTGTGGTGTTTCTAGCTCCTCGCGGAATTCGAAAAGGGCAGATACCTTGAAGGACGAATACTCCTCTGGGCGTCTGGCTTCTAGTTTCTTACATGTTACGGGGCTGATATTTTTGCTTTAGAGATCAGAGTCTTTTTTTGTGGCGTCGTTTTTTCTCTCTTCAGATACAATATTGTCATCGGTTTCACCTTGTATGTTTTAGGACCTTCCAACTATCTTATCGCTGTCTTTTTTCCTGGCCATAGCATTGGGTGTGAAATAAATTGAAGTTCTTTGTTCACGGTGACTTGCAGCAAATGGTATAATTTTTTGTTTACATGTCAGAACTTTGATTTGCCAAGAGAGTTGTGTAACATTTTCATCGAAGCTCGCAGTAAGTAATTCGACTTCCTGTTTCACAATACATGCGATTCACTTTTTAAAATTATCGCCCGCAAGGTACGCTAATATTTTATCGCACCCTGTGTCCATAACAGTGGGCACGGGGAACGTGTCCAGCCCCCCCCCCCCCCTCAGGGCTCAGGGCATATATCGGCCTATCGACCCCCCCCCCTGAGGGGGGGGGGTCCATAGGCCGATATATTCGCTTACACTATACAAGTTTTTTTTTCTATTTTCTATATATGTAGATATAACCCGACAGAAGGTAGGAAGCATGTAGTTCCGCATTTCGACACTATCTAAGTCGACATTATTTATAGTTGGAGAATTCCCGAAAGTGGCGTGAATTTGTTTTGACCCAACAATTCTATTTCTATTGTTTCCTAAAATGATTTTAATTTTTAGTTTAGTTTATCTCTTCTTATCAGTTCTTAAAATTAGATATTTACATATTATACTAAGATTACGATAAAGCGACCAATAGGTCATAACATCTGGTCGTGGCGTACTAATGGTTTTGAATGGGTTTTGGGGCTGTATTATGATAGCTACGTGCTTGGAACTGTTTGTGACCTGTAATGGTTTTAAATGCGTTTGTAAAGAATGTAATATTTAAACTTACCAATTTTAGATTTAACTATTTATTTTCTGTAGTTTTAAATATTAAATATAGAAACAAATACGTGCACTTGGAGTTGGAATTCTTTTGTTATTAGTGGGGACAGGCAAATGGAAACGGGGAGTAAGCCTTCCTGCTCTTAACAATATATAATTATCTTCAGTTTAAATCCATCTTTCTTGCCACCAAGATATCAAAGTAATAAAAGTGTTAGAAGTGTGTTGATAATAGAACACTTCGATGTGTTCGTTTATTTATTTTATTATGTCGAAAAGTAACATTTAAGTGGTTCACAAAAAAGAAAAAAAGTTGTATCTCAAAAAGAAATAACCAAGAAACTTCCTAAACTCACTTTTTACTCATGTTTTACGGTTGAAGAAGTAAATAGGCTGACTAATTCTTCGCCTTCATCACCTAAAGATCGAATTACTTCTGAATATCAACTGGAAAAATATCCTACATGTGACAAAAATGACCACATATCAGATGCTGAACCCTCTACTTCCAGCGACTGTGAGTTAACAACTACAAGCTTGGAAAATGTATCACCTGATCGTGGTACGTACTGTGACGAAATTTTAACAGAAGAATTACGCGATATTTGGATTCGAAAAGGGTCAGAGTTTTTCCAAAATAAAAATTGTGACTTCTCCGAAACTTTTCAAGTTTTTTCTACAAGTTTTCCAGATTTAAGCGGTAAAACAAAAACTAGATACTTGACTAAAAAAAATTTCACCCGTAAATTGACGACTGGTAAGTCCTTAGAAAGAACAAGGCTCCTTTATTCTCCGTCGAAGAAATCTGTGTACTGTTATTGCTGCCGTCAATTTAATACTACTACTGGACATAATTTGAGTTTTTCGAATGGATATAAAAACTGGAAGCATATAAGTAACATATTACTTGAGCATGAGAACAGTTTACAGATCAGGTAATTAATGATAAATTATGTCGCAAGAAGCAAAACTACGGGACGATTTGACAGAGAGTTGCTGTCCCAATATAATACATAATTCAATATAATACATAATTTTTATTGGAAGAATGTACTTAGAAGAATTGTCGCAGTAGTGAAATATTTAGCTTCTAGAAGTCTTGCTTTTCGTGGAACAGGAATTACATCATATTTGTCTACAAATATTTGTAATGAGTTTATTAATATAATGGGACAGCAAGTTTTAAAATCAATTGTTAACGAAATAAAATCATCAAAATACTACTCTATAAGCGTGGATTCTACACAATCTCTCTCACGTTGACCAACTGACCTTCATCGTTAGATACGTAAAAGACGGAGAGCCTATTGAGAGTTTTTAAGCAAACAATTAATCCATTCCAATACCGAGGTAAAAATTAACAGAGATAAGGAAAAAGACACAAAACCTACAAAAACAAAAAAATAATGCTATTTTAAACTGTTTTGAAAGCCTTGATATAAATATATAAAAGATTGTCGTGGGCAGAGTTATGGTAATGCACCAAATTCGGCTGAAAAGTATGCTGTTGTTCCGTCAAGAATAAAAGAAAAATGTAAATTTGCAATTTTTGTCCCATGTGCTGGCACATTAGCTAAATTTAGTAGGTGTTCAGGTTGTTGGATGTGTTTCCGACGTTGTAGCATATTTTCATTTTATCCAAAAATTATTCAATTTTTTCTCCGCTTCGACCAAACGATGGAAAATTATGACAGAGCAATTGGGCCCAAATAAAGTCCTGAAGTCTCTCCCGAATACTAGATGGCCGTGCACGTGCTAATGCTATTAATGCCTTACAAAATGGTTATTTAAATATTTTAGAAGCATTGTCCTCAATTGCAAGTGACATCAATCAACCAGGAGAAACAAGAAACGGAGCCCAAAGCCTAGCAAAAAAAAAATGGAAAAATTGAATACTATTCTTTTAACGGAGATATGGAATGATCTTTTGGGAATTATGAATAAAACAAGCAAAATAAGTTTACAGAATAGCTCTATTACCATGGATGATGCAACGAAACTTTACGCATCTCTGATCGATTGTGTCAATAAAGCACGCAATAAATTCGATCAGTACGAATCGGTTGCCAAACAAAAAAATCCAAATCCTGACTATAAAGATAAGTATGAAAGAAAAAGAATTCGCAGTACACGTGTCACTTTTTTTGAAGGAACATCAGAATCCGTACAGTTGAATGGCAAACAAAAATCATGTAGATACGTTTATTCCTATAATCGACACAATATATGCCATTTAAAAAATTGTTCGGCAGCATACCAAGAAATTGACAGTCGTTTTAGTTTTCCTTGTGAATTAATAACAATAGATTCTGACTAGTTGACAAAAATGCAACGAATTATAAGAATTCTATCACGAAGACATTAATGCATATGAGCTCAAAGCAGAATGTTTTCATTTAAGGGAGTATTTAAAGAACATAGCAAAGGAATCAGCGGATTTGAATATCTCAACCTTACAAAAATTAATAAAGTCTGATAAATTACAAGAAACTTTTCCTAATGTTGAAGCTGCTACAAGAATGTTCCGTTGCTTAATGGTTACCAATTGTAGTGGAGAGCGATCATTTTCACAACTAAAGAAAATAAAAAATGAATTACTAACAACTATGTTACAAGAACGATTAACTAATTTGTCAATTATGTGCATAGAAAGTGATATCATTAAAAAAGTAGTATTTGAAGATATAATAGAAGATATTGCACTACAGAAATCCCGAAAGAAACTATCGTAATCGTAACCATTTCAAACCAACAGCATATTTATTTAAATATTAACAAATGTATATTTGATTTGTGCCAATTATCCATAATAAATATAAGATCATAGCAGAAAAATGTTTTTGTCATTCATTTTTTTTACTTTCCAACAGGGCCCTAAATTCTTGTAGGCCCAAGGGCCCCGGCATAGTCTTATACGGCACTGCCTGTGTCTTTTGGATAATTAAACCTAAGGTCTCTTGATATTTTAACTTTGTTAAGAAAATTGTACATTATCGAAATAGCTAACTATATTCACTTGCACGTCCACACACCTTGGACGTTCGCGTGGAACTTATTCAATCTATATATCGTCTTCAATAAGTTTATTTTAATTTATGCATAGGTACACAATCTAACAATACGTTGAAATTATAAAAAATCACATAATGATAAACTGAATAATTGTATCTATATATGTATCTATAATTACTATGGTTTCACCAATATTAAATAAATTAAAATGTTTATAAATGACAATGAAATAAAATTAATTGGGACGCCCTTTATCAGCGAATTTGGCTTAAATCTAATTTTAAATAAAGTTCTCTTCACAAATTAATAAATAAATTTAATTTATAAATTTCATTCATATATAAACAGACATTTGAGTGAGTTATATTGGCAATATTCTGTTCATTATCCGGCAGCTAACAATTCAAATATTGCACACAAACAGAAACATAGGCATTTTACGTTTACTTTAAAACTTATGTAATATCAGGCATTATTAAAAAAATGAATTTTTCTTTCTAAATGAAAAATAGCGCCCTGGATTATAAGCAAATTATAAGCAAATTGACAGAAGAAGATGCACGATTGGCAATTACGATGGTATACTATTAGTTACTTTTGCAACAGTTCCAGGGTGTTGATGTGCGTATTTGTTACAGAGAATCGTCAGCCATGCTAGCAAAAAAAACATGTTCTGAGTCTAGCTTAAATAAAAACAATAATTCTTCATACTAAACTTGAATATTTTAGGTACAAAAATTGATGTTGCAAAGGCTGAAGAAAGACGACAAATCGAAATTGAAGGATTGAAAATGATGAAGGCAATTAAGGCATCGACCTTTTTTTTAACATCAGCAATAACTGGAGAAAATGTGCAAGAATTAATGCACCAGTCGGTTAGAATTGCCGTAACGAAGCAAAATAAATGTGTTATATTATAAACAAAATGTATCTAATAATTTTTAAATCAACTCCAAGAAAAGATTGTATTGTAATATGCAGTTAAAATATTTAACCGGTTATTTTATTGTTCTGCTTCGTCCCAATCAAAATAACATTTATGACATATATTATAAATTGGTTGGTTTTCATATCATTTTTTTCAATAGACTGCTGTTAAATATGTATTTCAGACAAAAACAAACTCACCCACACACTGAAATCCTTCGGTGCTGACGTGACATCACCAGACGGAGCAATAGATTTCGGAATATGCTCCAATGTAACGCCCGATACATAAACACTCGTTACCAACTGAATCACAGCTTTGCCATCAACTCCTTTAAACGCCCAACATTCTCCAGGAGAAACAGGAGGCTACAAAATTGAAAACAAATTCTTTTAAAAATGATTTCTAATGAAAGTACTTTCTTGGGGTAAAAAATTTTCAGCACAGGTTTTAATTGCAGTTCATTCGTGTTTTAGTAAGTTTGTGAAACCCAAAATTGGGGTTCCACGAAAACTTTCTAGAATCCAATTTTTTTTTCCAAATTCAAATTGTATTATAAAAACATGATTAAACATTATGAAAAAAGCATAAAAACATTACGAAAAAAAAATTACAATACCTAGTATAATAAAAATGAATACCTGTAAAATAGTTCTTGGGCCGAGGTTCGAAGTACATAATTTATATCCAAAGAAGGTAATTACATTTCCTACACTGTAATCCTTAGTGTCCCTCGTTGTCACAACGAAAGCGCCTTCAATTCAATTGTTGAACAGACTAATACATTAGAAAATTTTAACCAAATATACCTGCAGATCCCAAAGCATAATCCGCCTTCCCAGTTTTATCAGCATTGTAAGTATTTATTGCGCTTTGTACAACTTTCCCCACATCCTCTTCTTCGGGTTTACCTAAAACCAAAATATTAGTGCGATAATTTATTGGTTTGCATGTTTTATACAAACATTCATGTTTGACTTCTTTTGCTTTCGATTCCGCCTCACACTCCGTAGTAGTTTTTTTTAATTCCAGAAACATTTTATTCACATCTTGAATTAATCGCGTCGTCTCCTGTTTAGTTTTTATTATAGACTGCATATTATCTTTCATTTGGCCTATTTGCGATCTTATTCCCGCTAGTTCTACCTTCAAAACTTTTTCATCTTCGTTCGCTTTAGGTAATATCACCTTCTCTTTGTACAAAATAAATATTAATCCCGAAATACCTACAAACCATTTATGTAATGATTTATATCTGCAGGTAATTATGAAAGTTTAATCAACTAAACTTTGAGAGAGCCGCATTCACAAACAACATCCATTCATAAAACGTCCTCAAATTTTCTGAACTTATTATTCTCATAATCAGTAGATAAAAACAATGGGATTGCAAAACATATTTGTAATTTTCTGACTGCCAATTTAAATCCGATCTCAAAGGACGACAATCTCAAGTAAACAGAGATTATCGTCGTCGGATTATCTTCGGATTGGCGTCCGAGCCCAGTTAAGCGGCCCAGTCAATGTGGCAATTTTAAAGCACTATATACCACTCGACTCGACTTTTTTTTTGTGAAATAACTGCGCTACATATGTTTAACCCTTTCATCCCGAATGGTACACATACGTCCCACCAAAATTTCAATTTCAAACGAAACTTGAATTTAAAATTGTACTCATAGGAAAAACTTAACAGGCATTATATTTACCTAGACAGCTATTTTTGTTATAAATAATAGCGAAGAATATAAGACAAGACAAGATCTATTCTAGTCCAGTCTTGTCCAGACTAGGCAAGATAAGACCAGGCAAAATCAGACAATACCGAACATATACAATTGTTAAGTTTGAACTAGACAGTAACATAGTGGACTAAACAAGATAAGTATATACAGAATGGTCAGGATTCAACAACACTAGACAAGACTGTACAAAGAGAACAACATTTTTTAACAAAAATTGGACAAAAGTGAACAATATGGGATATGAAAATCCACAGAATTCGACAAACCTGAATAAGATTTAAAAAAAATGAACAGAACTGAAGAAGAATCTCTGACATACAAGAATAGATATATTTACCACTGATATCTTGGGACAATTCGACCCATGGCCGTTTTATATTAGTTTTATATTGTTTATTTATCCAGAAAACGAAAAACTAAATCAACAAAGGTTTATTCTATCTCTACAATATTATTTAGATTCAGGGACGAAAGGGTTAAGTGTTAGTTAACAATCCAGTAGTTAGAGCAATGTGTCCTTGCACCTACCTTCTTAATAGCATCAGGCGAATCTAAATTAGTAATACAATTGCTTCGTGTAATAACTACTCGTAAATATTTGATTTAACTTTTAGCGCCAGGTAAGTTTTTCATGTTTTTATCCTAAATTTTTCTGACAAATAAAAAAGGAATAAATTTTTTAGTCATGAGTGCTTCGGAGGAGGAATAGGTACTGCTACAGAAAATATTCTTCTAGTATAAATTATGACGAAAATTTAAAAAAATACGAATAAGATACAAGATGAATCAGATGTAGTAGAACAACAACTTGAAAATAGCGATTCTGATAAAGATTTTTCTGATGGTGAATAGAGTCGCAGAAGAAAGTCGCAGCAACTCTTTGTCCATTTAATAGGAAGGACAAAGACTAAGAGTAGTTGAAGGTAATCATTACCTAAAACCAATTGAATAAATCGAAAAAATATCGTTGAGTAATAAGTATCAGTTGCCACTAAAAATATCTTCGATGGTGAAATTATCAATATTATTGTAGAATGTACTAACAAGTATAAATTGAATCAGCTGCAATCAAGTTTGCTTGAAATAGGGATTCAACTCAAACTGATAGAATTGAAATTCGTGCTATATAGCAGGGTTACACAAAGTGGGATACACGAACCCTTAGGCGTTCGCCATTTGACGGTAGGGGGTTCGCGACAAGATTTATGTAATGACGGCTGATTGGCTGGTTTAAGCGCGGTGTGTGGGTGGAGGCGATCTATCCTACGCCCGGTCCAACAACTTAGTTACCAAAACAAAACAATAATTTTCACTCGTTTCATGTGGCTGGTGATAATGGGGGTTAAAGTGGTTACAAATGGGGTTCATAAAAACGTATATATAATATAATAAAATACTATATAATATATAAATAAATAATATATAACAAGGGATAAAACGGGATATAAAAATATCATTTCATCGGCAAAAAAGGAAATATGACGAAGTCTATCTGAAAATTGCATTAACGTGCATACAAGAATTTCAATACCCAGTGCCACAGTGTGTTATATGTTCAGAAGTCTATTTACGAAGAATAATTACGTACGTCTTCCCATGTGGCATATAAAATCACAAAGACCAGACAGTCATACAATATTGCTGAAGAATTGATTTTTCCAGTTGCTAAAGATATGGTCAGTTGCATATTGGGAGATAAATTGTCGAAATTGCTAGATAAAGTACCTCTTTCGTTCGATGCAATTGCACCTTGCATTCAAGACATGGCATACATGACACAGACATGGTTGTAAATAAGCTCACGCTACTATTACAAAATAATTATTATGCGATGCAAGTTGATGAATATGTTTGTTAGATATGTGTATGAAAATATTTATGAAGAAGATTTTCTATTATGCCAGACCTTAGAGTCTTTGACAAAAAGAGAAGATATTTTTAACACCATCATTTTTTTTTAAGAACATGGCATAGATTGGACAAATGTACTTGGTACTGATGTTACGAATGCTATGATATGAACGCTATCTGGACCAATTATCAGGATTAAATATCTCGGTCCTGAGGCCAAATCGGCGCATTGTGCATTGCACATAGAAGCATTGGCGTGCAAGAAAATGCCTATCGATTTTAAAACAGAACTGTCAGAGGTCGTAAAAATTATAAATTATATAAAAGCATGTCCGCTCAATTCAGACTTTTCGCATTGTTATGTTGTTGTTACAAAACATGGGTAGTAAACATGTTCAATTACTGTTACACTGTGCAGTACGCTGGTTGTCAAAAGGCAGAATATTAGCTCAGTTTGTTGAGCTGCGTCACGAAATCTATTTATTTTTGAAAGACAGTGACTTTAAGCTCAAGTTCCGATTTGAAGATGACTGGCTTAAAAGAGTAACCTATTTAACTAACATTTTTTCTTGTCTCAACGAAACTAATGGAGCGATGCAAGGTTCAACATGCAACGTATTCACTGTGCAGGCCAAAATACACGCACCCGTAAAAAAATAGTTTTGGAAAACTTGCTTTAGATCTAATACCTTTGAATGATTTCCTCTTCTGCATTAATTAGTTACGACGAACTCCCTACCCGTCGATTTTGAAATGAAATTGTTTTTCATATTTCTCAGCTGTCCGACGAACTGAAAAGGTATTTTCCAGACATTGATAATACTGAAGGCTGGATTCGAATCTCATTTATGTTCACAACCGAGAGCACACATTATAGTTTGAATATTAAGGAACCGGAGCTATTACTAGAAATGTCCGCAGATGAACCTCTTCAATCTCATTTAAAAGCATGTCTTTGATTGATTTTTGATCAGCTAGACAGGAAGAATATCCTGAACTCTCACGCAAAGCGGTGAATTTCATTTTACCCTTCGCAGCAACATACTTATGAGAGAGTAAGTTTTCACTCCTGGTCTTGATAAAAATGAAATACAGAAATCGACTTGATGCTGAGTCTTAAAATTAGTCTCATTATGGAAAATTACTCCTAAAATCGACAAGAAACAAGCCCACCCATCTCTTTAATACTTATAACATACTTTTTTTTGATAGTTTGTTATTTTTTTTTTTTTAATAAAAACCGTATTGTCTTTTACAGCTAGAATTTCTTATTTTCTTTGCGGCGAGGGGGTGGCTTAGGGGTTCGCTATTGTCTGGGAACTTCAACATGGGTATCCTTCACCGCTATATAGGAACTAATTTATTTTTATGTCTGCAATCTATTATACAAATCGTCTAAATGCATGACTTGTGGAAAATAAATCTGGCATCAAAATGTAATAACAAAACTTCACTATCTACGGTTTGACAAAAAGGCGGCTGGAATAATGCGAAAGACAACAGATAAATTGGCTCCTATTCCTGATATCTTTGTTAGTCTTCAATGTTTGCTTCAGCGCATCATAACAGCTGATGTGACGTAGATTTTCAAGACAATCGAAACAAAGGTTCTATCGCAATGGAAGCTACAAAATTAACCAAGGCCCAAAAATCATGACATGTTTGATCGAATGATAAAGTTGGCATCCATGCATTTTGACAGCGATGTTATAGGACAGTGATATCGCCCCAGCTCATACTTCATTATTTGTTGGAGATTTTCTGGTCAGCACCGTAATGATGCCGCAACCAGCTTATTCATTTCACTTTCAAAGATGAAAAACAATTAAAGGAAAACGTCTTACGACCATTGAATGTAAAAACAAAATCGCTAAAGGAACGGATCGATATACCAAATCCGAGTTTCGAAAGTGTTCAATCTTGACTGAAATAAACGAACCCATAATTATATGGCATTATATCCACTGGTGACTATTTTGAAGGGATAATGTAAACATTAATGAATAAATAAATACTGTTTTGTAAATTAGGACAGCACGATTTTTTATCAGAGCTTTCACAACTCCGAAACACAAAGCTTATCAAGCCTTATCAATATCGAGAGGAGACCATTTTTTATGTCTTTAGGAGATAAACGAACCCATAATTATATGGCATTTTATCCACTGGTGACTATTTTGAAGGGATAATGTAAACATTAATAAATAAATAAATACTGTTTTGTAAATTAGGACAGCACGATTTTTTATCAGAGCTTTCACAATTCCGAAACACAAAGCTTATCAAACCTTATCAATATCGAGAGGAGACCATTTTCGTTATTAATATATATTTTTCAATACATCCGAGAAATGAAAAATATGTACAGGCTGATGAATAAGCTCGTGGGTAAAATTACAAATATTCTTACCACAAAGAAGCACGACTATTAATAATTTTGAAAACTTTCCAGTTCCAAATTCGGGCTGCACGCAATTGTCATTGGGATTTGAACTGGTGTTAGCATATATTCCCCCTCTCAAAGACATATTCTGAATATATTTTTTATCTGAGTCCACCGAATCAAAAATAGTACTACCAAAACTACTCTTTCTGCTACTAGAACCACCAACTATGTCAAATAAACACACAGAACAGTCTTTGATGTCCGGAAACTGCTTGCGATAAATTGCTAAAATAAGTAATGCTTTAATTTTTCTATGATTAGTAAATTAATATTTACCAGACAGCCGAGTGTTGTACTTGTGTTTTCGAAATGGAGCTGAAATTAAAAAAGAAACAAGCGATTAATTTTGTGGGGGGTTAGCGATATTTGTTGTGGTACTTTTTGGATCGTAAGGTGAAATTTGTTGGTTTTCAGTGGTCTCCGATTCTGAAATGGTAAAATGAATTATAAAAATATGACAGTGACATTGACAATTTTAATAATTTACCCATAAGTGAAAATGTTTCACTTTCGTTGGATATCGATTTTGCCTTACTACGGAAAAATACGTTAAAACAGGATTAATAACTACATTACGTCTTACTTTATGAAATTATTTCACCTTCTTAACAAAGTGTTATTAGAGTTATTATTGGACTACTATTTAAAAGTCACCAGTTATTGCATAAACAGAGTCAAATAATAACAATAGAGAAAATTATAGAAAATGAATTAAAGAAGTGCAGTTTAAAAACAAATTAATGTATTGATTCAATACACATTTGTAATGAACCAAAATGTGTTTTTGAAAGATAATTTTGATCGATTTACAAATTCTGAGTTCATACAAACAGGAATAAATTGGTCAGTCGAAGCAGGAAAATTAGATAGAAAATTAGAAAATATATACAGAAATGAAATCTAATTATTGCAGTGATTCTAAACCTTATAGTATTACAAAAGGTTTTATAAAATATCTGGCATTGCATGATTTCAAAATTGTTTTTTTTATTTTTCTTAATTTCTGAAATAAATAAGAATATTTCTACGACTAATCATTTAAAGTTTTAGGCAAATAGAATTAGATCAAATTACTTTGATATATAATGCTTGTAGCACTTTTGATGTTTGTATTCTCCAATAATATATGAACAGCTTTTGTGCTCCTTGTAGATTTGTGCTCCTTAAAAGTCCTGATCATTTCATCATACAGCATTTACTCAGGATTTAGTTCTAAAAGTAGATACAAATAAATCGTAATTTGGCACAGATTTATATATCCTTTAAATTCAACTAAATATATATATATATATATATATATATATATATATATATATATATATATGTTGTATTTGAGGTTTTCGCGGATAGATACCTGTGTTGTATTGTTTTCTCGGGGATTCCGCGTTGATGCTGAGGGTTGGCTCTGAAAAGAACCGGATTCTCGACGTTTCGGCTAACATTCGCCATTCTCAAGAGGAAATGGCGAATGAGAATGGCGCATGAGAATGGCGAATGTTAGTTCGCCGAAACGTCGAGAATCCGGTTCTTTTCAGAGCCAACCCTCAGCATCAACGCGGAATCCCCGAGAAAACAATACAGCACACACACACACACACATATATATATATATATATATATATATATATATATATATATATATATATATATATATATATATATATACATATGTATGTCTATATATACATATATATAGACCAAAAGAAAATGCAAGAAATGTAAGACAAAAAATATTTAAAAAATATAATTTTAATTGAAAGCATAAAAGAAATATGAAAATTAAATTTTTTCAACAAATCATTTATTAAATATATACAATAAAAATATATATGGACATTCTCTATTAAATAAACTTCATTTTATAGTTATACCTAGGACTAGCTCCGGCCCAAAAACCATCGGTTTACATTTAAAAAATATTTAATTTCGCAGGTACAACAGCTCCTCGTTCAACGCACTTCGTTGTGCAAATATCAATTTGGTTCAATTACCAAATTCTCTTCCAACGTTTTCTTTAAAGAAGAATGACGAAGAGACAAAATAAAGAAACATTATCACCACACTTGGCAAGAAAATAAAGATAAAAACAAACAAAAAGATAGCCAGTCTACATGTATCCCAAAGTAGAAAAGCCGCATTCTCCAAACTCTCATTTTAATCCAACACTCTTTGTGATGGACTCGTACACTGTCCAAGCCATAGCAGCCATTAAAGTACGCCTTAACATTCTTGGCACCATTCCTTTGAAGTAGCCTTGAACTCCGTATTTGCCATGAACGTAAACTATCACAGACCATAAGCCATTGAATTTAGTCGGGTACAATTGCATCTTCGTCTTCAAAACATCAGCTGGTTGAGTTACTACAGACGCCAAAATTCCTGCCGTAATACCACAAGTAAAATGAATTGGAGTTGCATAAGGTGTATTCAAAATATCTATAACAAAAATTGTAAAATATAAATAATTTGAAAAATATTAATTCAAATTTTAATTTGAACACTGAATAGGCTAAGGAATTGCGCAAAAAAAAACACTTGAACTGGTGGCTATTTCTCATTTGAAGTAACTGAGACATGCGTCATCTAAATGACGTCGTGTGGAAGATCAAAGATATTATTATAGCATAAATTAATTATTTGTTTACCTTCTGGAACTAGTTGTTTGGCTTGAGTATAGAACATGAGGTAAAGACCGGAAAACGGCGCGTCTCTAAATAATGTTGGAATCAATCCACATGTCATTCCTTTGAATCCTTCAGTGCGATAAATTTCTTTAAGAGCGGAAGTTACTCCGTTATATCCATATATACCGCTTTCATATCTGAAAGTTAACAAATCATTAGTAAATTTTAAATTTATTCGAAAAATTGTAGAAGATTATTGTAAGAATAATATTTACCTAGTTTTAACCACGGTGATAGGGATAAGTGTAGCACCACTCATAAACCGCGCAAACATGCCCAAGCCTATGGATTCAAGGGCTGAAGGTTTTGTATCCGCAAAATATGTAGTCTTAAGGTAATCTAATGAACAGAAATATAGTCCTACACCAGGCACACATCTGGTAATGCTCTGCAAAAAAAAACACACAAAGATTAATAAATTAACTGTTAAATTTGTTGTATATTCATTTATATGGATCACTGGTAGCAATGTCAAGGATAGAATGAGAACAACTCGATAAGATTGCTGTTACCATAACAAAGTGTATAAAACTTGGATCAGCGTTTCTCAACCTTTTTTTTTTAATTTTGTGAAAACATTTACCTCAATTCAAGTGGACTTCAATTAAAATTTTATTATAATTTTAATTCAGATAATTTTTTTTTTTAATAAGACAATTCTTTAAAGCGGAGAGGTAAAAATGTCCGTGGTCCCATCAAATCTTTTGGGAACCAAGATAGGTCCGCTTGCCGGCGCTGTGGTTGAGGAATACTGGTTTAAATGAATCATTTTAAAATATATTTCTTGTGAAATAGTACTAAGGTATGAACTTACTGGGACCATTCCTCTCCATAGTCCGCGAATGTGTTCTTGTTGGACAATTGTTGCGAAAATTGTTACCATTCCAGTCCCAGCACGAGCACTTAAACAAAAAATAAAGAAAATAGAATAATTGTCTTTTTAGCTAGAGGAGTTAGCTGGAGGAGTTTAATTTTGTGAAAATTGTTAGGTTTTGAAGAAAATACTTACTTGATAATTGCTGGGGTGGGATTTTGAAGTCTAGTTTTAACAAGGTCCAAAGGCTGGAAAAGGATTGTTGAAAAGGTTCCCGAAAATGAACCCGCCAAAAAAGCCTTGGCAACTGGATACTGTAAATCAAAATAAGCAATTCAAATATATCACGCTTACCGAACAAATTAAAGATTGATGAAAAAAACCTAATCTTGAAATATAACGTCATACAAAATGAAAGATTAGGTTATACTTTCGTCATGTTATTGGTTTAAACGGTTCATTTATCTTGCAAGCGTAATTATTAACTAATTGGCTACATACAAAATTACTAAATAAACTATAAACTAAAACTTAAGAAAGTAAACATAATAAAATTTTATATAATTTCTAACAGATTTTGGTGCTCCGACTAAAAATCGTGCGATTAATTTCTTGTTAGTGGCGTGAAGAAGAGTGGCCACTTTCACGCTATCCGACTACTGATAAAAATTGGACGAGAGTCGGATACTGTCAATGCATCATCTGACGATCGTCCGTCAACTAAGGCCTACTGTCCACGGAGGCGTCGTTTTGACTACAAACCTACAAATGACGAAAGGTGTCATTTGCATCTTAGATACATCCACGCATTCGTCATACATTCGTCTCGCAAACTACAAAACGGTTTATTTTAACTCTCAAGTTTAACAATAATCCGAACAAAATTGGATGATGAGGCCGTCATTTAGTACAGAAACGTTAATTTCTTGTCTTACTTTATTACCCTGACTGTCGTACATTGACTGTGTGATTATGACTATCTTGACGTTACTGGGGGTGACCGTTTTTATATCCCCCTTCAGGCAAACCGAGCCGTTTGTTGGGTATTGTTTCCTAAAATCATACCAATGTTCATGGCATGAATATAAAAAACCGTCCACCCGACAAAAAAAATCAATCAAACCTTTTTATAGAGCATTTAATTTCCTTCAAGAAATATATTGGTCAATATATTTTACATTTACCTTACAATTACAATTACCTCGATTGTTTGGGAGTTATTACATAAAACCTGCTCATTATCAGTAAAAAAATATATATAGTAACGATAGTATATAAATAAAACTCTTCAAATTAAGGGCTCGAATTCTCACAATATTTTTTTTTGTCATCCCAAATAATATTTTCGATATATTTTTAAAAAACAAAACATAGTAGATTTTTTTGGGCGCATAATGCTGCCCTAATTGGCCGAAAACAAAATGATCGGCCTGACTGCAAATTCATATAATATCCAAACTTAGATATTCTTCGTAGGATAACTGGAATTTACCCTATCGTAAAAGTAATCCCTTCTTGGTGGATTTTCCAAGAGCGGCCTATAGAGAATTTTTTAATTCTTTAGTTTAATTCTCTCGTTTCCCAGGAACTAGTTTTATCAGGTTTTGTATAAATTCCAATTTGAATTTAATTTTATGTTGTTTAATGTTTTTGTTGAGTTCTATGCGTTTGTATTTTATTGAATTATATTTAGTTTGTTTCATAAATTATCAAACTTCCCATTATTCCTGGGAAAATAAATTTATATTTCTCGTTTCTCGGGAAAAAAAATATGCGGCAAAAGATACCCTCTAGTCGCTACACGTGTTTTTGCGTTGCAGCACGAGCTGCATGACGAAAGTCTGACAGAACGCAAATACGACGATGTCGCACCGTGGACACACTTTCGTCGCTTTCCACGCAAAAATTTGAATAATAATCAATATATTGCACCCAATAAATTTTATTTTAATACAAATTATATCTTTTTCATTAATGGGATCAATGACATTGATTTCGTGTCACAGAAAAAGAAAAAAAGACAAACAAAAGATGTGGGTGCATCCCATCAATGAAAAAAAAATTTATTTGTATTAAAATGAATAATAGTATACATCCAATCCCATCAATAAAAATAAATATTATTTCATATTAATAAATATTCAATTATAAAATAATAATTAAAATTGTCAATAAACAATTTTAAAAAGCAAAAAATTTAGAGGGAACCTCTGAGAGCGAACTAGTCTGACGATTTAGAATCGGATAATGTGAAAGCGCGTATGTGATGATTAAGTACGCTATTAGGTACTTGGTTGTCGAACGATCGTCGGCTGATGCAATTACAGTATTCGACTGCTTTCCGACTCTCGTCTAATCTTTTTCAGTAATCGGATAGTGTAAAACGGGCCATGGTGCTATTCTCCAGGCCAATAACATAAATTTAATCGAACCATTTTTAGAGGGACGACCAAAGTCGGATGGTGTAAAACGAGCTTAATCCTTACGACTTTTTTGTTAATAAATGATTAAATATATTATTGTGATCATATTAATTAAGACATTGTAAAAAACTTACTTGTACGGTCTCCATAGTAATAATATTTTAATTAATAAATACTATAAATAATCACTAGAAAATTAATCAGTCTTCAAAAAGAAATCAATGTTGATATTTCTTTATTACTATTTAAACGAAGCTCTGTGAGCAGTCTGAACAATCTATACGAGTCGCTCGAGTTTTAAGTTTGCCGAGGACTCTTATCTCAGTCACCGCCTCTTGATTGATAAGAGTTTCATTTACGGAATAAACGCGTAACCAGTTAGGCAACTAGAAAAGAGACAAATAAGAGAATGATGGAAGAAACACGGTAATACATACTTCAGTTGACACAATAATAAATACATTTTTAATTGTTATTCTTTATACAAATTAATGATAAACAACAATTTGTTCGTTCAAAATAGACGTAGGTTTGTTATTATATCACTTATTTGTAATTTGTTATGCGTAGACACGAATTACGCAAAAGCGACCCAAGTAAGAAACTAATAAGAGTAAATAAATACTTAATTAACAGTTAAATAAATAAATAACAGATTTACTTAATTATTGCTAATATTATATTGATTTTAAAATAATCAAAATTATATTTATGTATCATTATTATGTATACATCACACTCTGTTATTCACGAAAATATGTTACCAACAAACGAGTCCTGTGAAGTTAGCAATCGAATTTGCAAAAATAATATTACATCGGAGTTTCCGGCAGGTATTAAATAGTTCCAGAGTACTTTGTACAAAATTTCAATAGTTCTACAGAATTTCGCGAAAAAAAATAGAAAATACCAAAATTGAGCTAGCAACCAGTTTTGAGAAAAACTGTGCGTTCTTTACATATTCCTGTACCTCGACCATAGTTCTGGAGTACTTCATCAATTTTGCAAAAAGTTCTGCAAAAATTGACGTTTTACAAAAAAAAAGAATTGTGAAAATTGCAAAAACTATTCTATTCGCGGATCTGAATAGCACCCTAAGAGTTCTATCAAAGAACCCTTTGTCATTTTTTGATAAAAACCTTAGTTCAAAAGATATTTGCAATAACAAGGGACCCGTTATTTTGAATGAAAATTAAAAAAAATCGCGGAACAGTTCTATTTGCAGTTCCCGATAGAATTCTTAGAGTTCTATCGATAATCCTTATAACTTTTTTCTGTAAAATTAAAAATTGGAAAGATTTGCGAAGAATTAGACTTGACCAATGCGACGAAGTGAAGATGAAAAAAATAGCGCGACAGTTCTGTTTGCAGTTCCCAGTGGAACTCTTAGAGTTCTATCGAAAATCCTTATAACATTTTTCTGTAAAATTAAAAATAGAAAATTTTGCGAAAAATTGGACTTTACCGACGCGACGAAGTGAAGAGAAAAAAATCGCGAAACAGTTCTGTTTGCAGATCCCGGTAGAACTCTTAGAGTTCTATGGAAAATCTTTACAAGATTTTTCTGTAAAATTAAAAATTAGAAAGATATGCCAGAATTTCGGCTTCCCCGATGTGACGAAATGAAGAGAAAAAAAATCGCATAACAGATCTGTTTGCAGTTCCAGGTAGAACTCTTAGAGTTCTATCGAAAATGCTTTTAACATTTTTGTGTAAAGTTAAAAATTGGAAAGATATGCGAAAAATTAGACTTCACCCATGCAACAAAGTAAAAAAAGAAAAAAAAATCGCACAATAGTTCTGTTTGCAGTTTCTGGTAGAACACTTAGAGTTCTATCGAAAATCCTTCTAACATTTTTCTTCAATGTTAAAAATTCCAAAGATTTCAAAAATTAGACTTCACCCATGCGACGAAGAAAAGAGAAAATAATCGCGCGATAGTTCTGTCTAAAGTTCCTGGTAGAACTCTTAGAGTTCTATCGAAAATCGTTATAACATTTTTCTTCAATGTAAAAAATTCGAAAGATATGCGAAAAATTAAACTTCACCGATGCGACGAAGCAAGGAGAAAATAATCGCGCAATAGTTCTGTTTGTAGGTCCTGGTAGAACTCTTAGAGTTCTATCGAAAATTCTTATAACATTTTCATATTCTTCAATGTTAAAAATTCGAAAGATATGCGAAAAATTAGACTTCACCGATGCGACGAAGCAAAGAGAAAATAATCGCGCAATAGTTCTGTTTGCAGTTCCTGGTAGAACTCTTAAAACATTTTTAAAATCTTTAAAATTAAATATTAGTAAAATATGCCAGAAATTGGACTTCTCCGATGCGACGAAGCGAAGAGAAAAAAATGGTGGACATAAAAAATTGATGATGTATGGAAAAAGAATTATATTTTGTTGGGCATGTTAGTTTATATTGAATATGTTGTGAGATTTTATAATCTATGCGAGAATAAATGTAGATTTTATGATTCAGTTAGTTAGTGAAATCTCTTTTGTAGATCTTTTAAATCTGCAACTTCAAAGAAAAATGTTGGACGGATTTTCGATAGAACTATTGCGCGATTTCTTTCTCTTCTATTCGTCGCATCGGAGAAGTCCAATTTCTGGCATATCTTTCTAATATTTAATGTTAAAGAAAAATATTTATTAAAGAAAAATTAATAAGAAAAGTATTTTCGATAGAACTCTGAGAGTTCTACCAGGAACTGCAAACAGAACTATTGTGCGATTATTTTCTCTTTGCTTCGTCGCATCGGTGAAGTATAATTTTTCGCATATCTTTCGAATTTTTAACATTAACGAAAAATGTTATAAGGATTTTCGATAAAACTCTAAGAGTTCTACCAGGGACTGCAAACAGAACTATTGCGCGATTATTTTCTCTTCACTTCGTCGCATTGGTGGTCTAAATTTTAGCAAATCTTTCCAATTTTTAACTTTACAGAAAAAAAGCCATAAGGATTTTCAAAAACAGAACTGTTCCGCGATTTTTTTAAATTTTCATTCAAAATAATGGGTCCCTTATTATTGCAAATATCTTTTGAACTAAGGTTTTTTATCAAAAAATGACAAAGGGATCTTTGATAGAACTCTTAGGGTGCTATTCAGATCCGCGAATAGAACTGTTTCTGCAATTTTCAAAATTCAATTTTTTCTTCAAAATTCAACTTCTTGCAAAATTGATCAAGTACTCCAGAACTATGGTCGAGGTACTGGAATATGTAAAAAACGCACAGTTTTTCTCAAAAGTGGTTGCTTGCTCAATTTTGGTATTTTCCATTTTTTTCGCGAAATTTTGCAGAACTATTGAAATTTTGTACAAAGTACTCTAGAACTATTGCATATCTGCCGGGAACTCCGATGTAATATTATATTTTTGCAAATTCGGTTGCAAACTTCACAGGACTCAACAAACGTTTCCAACGAAATATTGAAATTTTATTGGAAATATTTTGTTGGGTTAAATCAGCGTTTCTCAAAGTGGGCGATATCGCCCCCCAGTAGGCGATGACGTCGTTTTGGGGGTCGCTAGGTAGTCAGGGGGCGATATAGAGGGCGGTAGGTAGCCATGGGGCGATATAAGGGGCGGTAGGTATCACGAGCTATACAACATAATTCTGTTAATTTAAAACAAACAGATACGTTCAACAAAATTGGGTTGTTGAATAAAAAAATCTCGATCTAACGATTTTTCTTATGTATTTTAAAACCTTATTATAAATAATTTGGATGTGCAATAGGGTGGAGCGAAATATTTTTTTTATCTTTTATTAGGGTTGTGAGTGATCTAATAGTAAAAAATCGGTGCCTTTTAAGCCCAAATTAATCCATGCAAAATATTATTTGATTTGATTTATAGCAATAGCCTCCGCAACGTCATTGTATTTTTGAAAAAAATATGGCTTTTAGACTAATTGAAATTTTAATGAAGACGTATTTTATTCCCAGAAATTATCATAACTACAGTTTATTTTCTATACAAAACAATCAAAATGCATGATCTTAAGTTTATAATATAAAATAAGGGGAATGAGGGAGCGCAGGAGGGGACAATTAGAACACTTGTCGCGTTGTCAGTAGACTATTGGTTTTGGCTCGAATTAGACTTGCGCTAGTTATTTAACAAGTAACCTAACGTTTAAATGTCCCATTTGGTGATATTTGTGAGATAAAAGACAATATTCTACCTAATTACGAAGATGTAATAAAATACTAGGAATCGACAAGACATCAACTAAAGTTGCAATTGTAAACTGCAAAAGAGCCCACATTTTCAGAAATAGCAGATGTAGTGACATCCAGAATTGAAAATATATGGCAAAATGCATCTATTCCGATAATAATACAAGTGTGGTACAGCTTTTAAAAGCATACCATTTAAAATGCAAAAACCTACTCAAGTCTGTCAAAAGGCTCTCTCCAGAAAAGTTAGAAAGTTTTCGACAAAGTAGTAAGGTAGTTCTTAATATTTCTGCATGCAAGTGTAAAGATTTCCCTCAATGTATCTGTCGCAAGGATAAAAAGGTTCCCAAACAAGAACATGCTTTTTTAATTGATCAAAGAACCTCTCGAAGTATGATAATAGGTGGAATCGACATAAGTGTTACGAAGAAGTTGCAAAAGTCCCTAAAAGAATGAGGAAACCGCCCAACTACAGCCTTAAATACTTCGTTATCTGTTATAGAAGTTAGTACTTCTCCGGTATCGTCAGCGTCTGAAAGTCGTAGTAGTTCAGATAATTCCACTAACACCCTAAACAAAAGATTTTTTCTTTGCTACTTTATCGAAGACCTGTGACAAGTATGGTGTATCAGATAGAGCAGCTGCAGCGATTGCGTCGTCTATAGTGCCGCCTATAAATTTCAATGCTGCAACATATATTAATTTAATAAATCTGCAAGAAATATTAAGTGAACCACCGATTATGAAAAACTTGTCTGACCAAGAAATTCAGTCTATCGTTTTATGAGGTGGTGAGGGTAAAGTGTTGTTTTTAAGGCTTCCATGCCACCATGCTAACTAAAGCTGTTAAACGGGCTGTAAAATTGCCAATACACTTCTCAATGCATAAAAAAGTCACAATTAGGTGCAATAAGAGCCAAATTGGAATCACGAAACGTAATGCCTAAATTTGAGACAAAAAGAGATTTTCAAGCAAATTAATTGGCCTTTTTTAATAATATTTTTATTAAAAAAATGTATTTTTGATTAAAGATGATTAATAAATATCTGAATTATATATTGTGTATCATTTATCACCCATTTATCATTAAATTAAGCTTAATAGTTGGCAATAACTGTACTAGACTTTTATCATTAAATTAAAATGTTTGAGGTCAGTGCGGAGGCAGAAGATATTCATCAAATTAATTCAAAAATTATATTTATTTTACCTATAATATAATGCACCAATCCCCCCCTATTACAATTTAAATTAAAAAATATTTTTGCATACATCCGTGCTCCAGGGTGGAGCACGGTATATATTAGGGCCTAAATATTATTATATTAGGGCAATGTGCAATGCGAAAAAATTGTTCAATTAATTATAAATAATTTAAAAGTGATAAAATTTTGAAAATAATCACGTGACTCCAAACGCGCAATAATTGGTGTGAAGTCGAAAGGGTGAAACTTCATTCTAACATTCAAACATAAACATTCTTTATAAAATCGTCGTTTTAGAATTTTTTCGGCGCACTGTTTAAAACCATTGATTTCGAAGTCTAACAATGTGGGACATTTAAAAACATGTTTTAAGTTCTTTTTATAGCACCTACTCCTATACGATGGTACGAAACAAGCACGATAACTTTTAATATTTGACTTTTAATATTTGACATATTTGACATGTCTACTACTACTGTATCAACAAAGTCAGGAGCGGGTAGAAATTACATTTTACGTCACAACGGTACAGTTGTGCGTTTTCGGTACCGATTTTAAAAATATATTTTCAATTTGTTATAACTTTTTAATTACAAGGAAAAAAATAAAACAAAAAAGAGTTTTGTCATAAAACTTATATATGAGCTTTCGATTTATGACGAAAAAAAAATTGATTCAAATACCCAATTGTTCCCTGTTGAGTATTACACAACCGGCCACGTTCGTCTGCTATTCGCTGTTGATCGAGTATCGATAATCGCACGCACACACACACAGCCAGCGTTACTAACTCTACCAACATTTCGGTAGATCTACCACCTTTTAGTGTCTTGTCCAAATCTACTACCTTGAAAAAAATCATTTTGAAATCATCAAAATTTACCTGGAAAAAAAACATCAACTTTTCAAGGTTCTGACAAAAAAGTTTTTATAATTTTATTTCTGTAAAAAAATATAATGCCTTAACTTTCTTTTCCGAAATTTTTCTTTCTACAGGGATCTACGTGTCATTTTTTTCAATGTTTTCATATTTATACTTATTTTAATAAATCATTGTAGGAAAAATGTCAGAACACAAAAAGAAATGCAGACAATATTCCGTGGAATATATAAAATATGGTTTTATATCATCACCACATAATAGCTAGCTCCCGATCTGCCTCATTTGCGATAAAATATTTTCGAATGAAGCTATGAAGCCTTCCATATTGTTAGAACATTTACAAAACATTTATCCCCATTAAAAGAATCAAGGTGTGTCATATTTCTAACGCTTGCGAGAAAACTTTGAGAAATGCTCAACTTTAAAAGCAATATTTACAGCTCGTCACAAGAAAACCCTGATGGACTTTGTGCTTCATACAAGTTATCACTACTAATTGCTAAGACGGGAAAACCTCATACAATTGGAGAAGAATTAATTTTGCCTGAAATTGCTGAGGTAATACAATACTGTGTTGTACAAATCTAAATTAAACGTAATTAAATCAATTCCTCTCAGTAATGACGCTATTCAAAGCAGAATTTATGAAATGGGTAAAAATACAGCAGAATTGTGATATGAAATTTTGCGACTTACAGATTTTCCTTTGCAAATAGATGAAAGTATGTTACCTGGAAATGAAACAAATGAAAGAGTAATTATTATTTGCAAGATATTTAGAAACAGATACCAAAGGGGAATCAATATTTCGAGTAATTGAGCAATATTTTAATAAGTAAATTCCACATAATAACTTTTTTGCTTGTGCGATTGATGAAGCTAAAGCTAAGGTCGGCTCTAATATAGGTTATTTAGGATTACTTAAAAAACTCTACGAAATATTATAACCGTTCATTGCATCATACATCGCCAACATTTAGTTGCCAAAAATATAAGTGAACATCTTCACCAGTCGATGCAGCTTGTTATTACTGCAATAAACAAGATTAAGGCACATTCATTGAATGATAGGCTATTTCGTAAGTTGTGCGAGAAAAATGAAATTTTTTTAGATATTTATTACTCCATACTGAAGTTCGATGGCTTTCAAAATGGAACAGTTTTTAAGGATTTTATGAACTTTATAGAACGATTAATGATTTTTTTGTTATAAAATATCTGTTACCGTTTCCAAAGAAACAGAAAAAAGAGATCTTGCTACAGAACTAAGAAAAATCAAACAACTACAAAACAGATGCAGGTTATTTTGTCAGATTTATTTAAAAAATATAATACCTCAATTTGAATCTACAAGGCGAAAAAGTCGCTCTAATTAAAACAAAGTCGGAAATTTCAGCATTTACTGAAAAATTGTTTTTTTTTTTGAAATTTGGCTCGTCGTCAATTTTACCAATTCCCAAATCTGTTCAGAAAAAATTCAGAAAACTGAAGAAATATCTAATATTCTAATATTCACAAATTTTTTGGACATGTTACATAATGACATGAAAAAGAGATTCAAAGATTTGTTTGATTTGGAAGTTCCTGATTGGTTAATAACGCCATTTTCAAGTTATGAAAACTCAGACCCGGTTTTGGAAGAAGAATTAGTCGAGTTGCAGAATGATATCGACTTAAAAACACCATAAAAAACTCCAATGAAGAGTTTTGGTTGCAAAAACATTCACCACTATCCATCTTTGTGGAAAGTCGCCAAGAAATTATTAATAGCTTCTCTAACTTCATATTTAGTCGCACGAGGGTTTTGTGCTGTTTGTCAGCTTGTGACAAAACAAGGGAATATACTGGATATTGTGAAACGTGGCGATTTGTTCCTCACGAACATTGAATCTCAATTAGATAAATTGATAACGCAACATCAATCGCATCCTTCATATATAGATATAAGGAGTGCTATAAACTTTAGCATATCAAAGGTGGGCGATGAGACAAATAAGTTTGAAAAACACTGGGTTAAATAATACAAATAACAATAAGGTTCCTGAACAAAATATCCCTGAGGAAAATTTTCCCGGCAAAATGTGTTTTTCATGTGTAGTAAAATGCAACTATGTTATGTTAACACTATTGGTAAGCACTATTGGTATTATTGGTCAAATGGTGTTATTGGTATTGCGGCGTTGATGCAATAAACTTTGTTGGTGTAGTTCAGGGGTTCCCTAAGTTTTCTTAGGCGGGCCAATTTAATATTACCCAATTTTTTGGCGGGCCAAAAAATAAAATCAAAACAATACACACGATTTTTTTTTGTTTTAAATATATTTAACTTTTTTTTTTTTTTTAGTATACTAAATTTAATATAAATATAAATTTTTAATTATATATTTATTAAAACAAAGAAAGTTGCTAAAAAACATCACGTGATGGAAGGACGACCCCTTGTATGTCCGTCGATTGTATTCTTAATACTGCTTGTAAATGATTATCATTCAATTTTGATCTTAATTTCGACCAATTTATGCTCACAATTGAAAAAGTTTCTTCGCAAATATATATGCTCCCAAATAATGAAAACATTTGTTGAGCATGTTTTTGTATTTTCGGATAATTCACGCATGATAATCCTTTATAAAAATTAATTAAGGAATTGTTCCGACAAGAATTATTTCAAATTGTCAGATGATTTCAATCAATTCAAATTGCATGTCTTAAATGATTTACAGTTCTATATCTATTTGAGATTATTATAATAATTTAAATTGACATTCGAAATATTTAAAAAAAAATGCGAAAGACCGTCGGTTGTTACCAGCGTTTCTCAATGATATCTCAATGATCAAGGGGTAAGTAGGCCAGTAAAATAGGTTGAGAAACGTTGGGTTAGTCCGTCTGTGGGTTGTGTCATTTGAAGAGTACCCCCGAGTACCCCGGCTAATGAACAACGTTGTGATGAATGGATATTGACATAAGGGTAAACTTCTTTCTTTTAACATGTACCGAGTCATACACCCTCGTCGTTGCATATTTCTTTTGACTGAACAGGGACGGTTACAGAAATTTTATTTTGAGGGGCAGATAAGTATTAACAATAACAATATGAAAAAAAACGGATAAAACAAAAACTACAAACATAAAAACCAAAACAACAAAAACAAAACAAATCAACACCACAAACAATAAAAACAACATTACCAAAAGCCAAGAAAACAAAGAGCAAAGACCAGTGTCACAGTTACCTTTTTTGGTCTAATCTAATATGCAACAAATCCTGTGTAGTAAAGGCGGGTTTGGCCGTAACGTAACGGGACGCGACAGACGTCGTATAGGGATGTTCGCATATCCACCCTCCAGCGTCATTACACATATTACAGCCACAGCATAGAGCGACGGTCCAGTTTGTTCGACGATTTTTTAAATTCCTTATTTTAAAGCAGGGATGTAACCGTTCGCGCCCTGTAGGTTAATGATTTTTGATCTCGGAGCTTGGAAATCAGCAATTTCTTATTTTTTTATTATAAACTAAAATATTTTCAAAAATTAACGATGTTTGTCAATGTGTGGGGGCCCACAGCTTTTGCCTTTCTTGCGTAGTGGGTAACGCGACCCTGCTTATGTTGAGAATATTTTGTTAGGAACGTTTTGTTGGGAACACTTTCTCAACAAGTTTCAAGCCTACTTGTTTCATGACAAAAATAATAATATAATATAATATAATTAATAAAAATAATAACAGATTTATTTTCGCTTACATTTTTCGCCGCACCGGGCGAACCGACTGGCGACAGTCGGTACTTAATATATATTCATATGTATATATGTAATTATGTATTCATATGTATATAAATATGTATTTGATGAAATATATGTATAATCATGTATTCTAACCAAAACAGCACAGAAGTTTAAAAACTTTTAAAAATAAAAAAAAAATGAGAAAAAATGTATTAACACTGGTATTATTATCAAATTTTGACTGAACATTGGTATCTGCAAAAGGTATCTTTCTTCCAAATTTGAAAGCCCCACCTTCAGCGCGGGCGCCATGGGGAATTATTTTTGCTTCACAGGTTTTTTACAAATAACTCGTCAACGCATTGCAGTAGAAAATTGAGACTTGTTTCAGCGTATGTAGAATGCTGGTACCTTCAAAGAAGTATTCCTTATATTATTATTATTATTATATTATAGAAGCGGATTTTGTAGATTCGTTTCAGTTTTGTCACAAAAGTTACTTAATCTGTATTTTCAATTTAAATGGGTTTAAATGGAGAACGTCGGAGGTTTGGAAAAAAAATTCCTCCGAAAAAAGGGTTCGCTTTGGAAAGATGAAAATGACAAACTTTCTACAAAAAAATCTTTATTGAAGTTTTATTGAATAGTGTTAAACGTGTCTTCGGGAAAATACTGATAGTTTAAAAAAAATCAAAGAATTTCAACATATACTGCTTTTAAGAAGAAATACTGTATCACGTCTATAGACCGCGTAGATGATAAAATATCAATTTCTACAGAAAAATGTATGGTCTATATAGAACTGAAAGGATTGTACAAATTTGTTACAGTTATCAATCTATAGATATTTGAATGAATTGCTTTCTCTCCAAAATAAAATATTTTAGAAATGTGTACAATGTTATTGTTCCACGTGAGGTGGAACCTATAAATGCTATTTTTTAAGTAAATCACACTTGTCAATCACAAATTTAACCAAAACCGAACACGGAAATTTCAAAATATTCAAAAATTGCTCGAAGAAAAAACCCTCGAAGGATTCCAATTCAATTTTTACTGTACATGGATATGCATAAAAAGAACACTTGAACAAACATTCAATGTTTCGCCGCCAACGGGGACGGCGCGGGAAATTATTTTAGTTTTTGAGGTTTTTAGCAAAATATCTCTGCAGAGTCTCGAAACAGAAAATAGGGACGTGGTTTATGTGAAATTCTGGTACCTACAAATAAGTATTCTTTGCACATTTTATAAAATCTTTCGGTTTTGTTACAAATGTGGAAAGATATATATTTGTTTAATGGGTACCCTTTCTCTGAATTTGGTTTTACAATTAATATGAGTTTAATGGAGAATGAAATCGGTGAACGAAAAAAATCCTATGACCAAACAATTAACAGCGGAGCGATGAAATTATTGCGTTTGTTAGGCAATGAGAAATTAGGATTTTTCGAAAATGAAGCAAAAAAGTAGAGGACATTTTTAAACGCTCGTCATGTCGAGACTATCAGCCGCAAAAAGTTCATGCACCACATTTCAATAGGCCTCGATGAGCACTATTTGATTTTAAGAAAATCCGGGAAAATTTCGAAATGCCTATTCCTTCAGTCGTCAAGTGGTAGAACTGGCCGTTTTTCAAACATAACTCTTTTGTTAAACACGCTAGGAAGACGCGGAATATACCGTTAGATTCCAAATTAATTGTGTAATTTTTAAGTATTCTTGCAGAAAACTCGGAAATGTCACCGTTTGAAAATTAATTTTAAATTACAAAACCTAGCCACCTCGAATCCGTGTAGATGACTTGCATTAAAAAAATCCTTTGGCAATACGGTTTGCAATGGAGGTATAAAATTTGCACCTCTGGTAGAAGAAAGTGTGCTCTGTCGATTCATGCTAGAAGAATTTCTTAGAAATGTAGGGAAATGAGAAACGTCAAAGTTTGAAAATCAAGTAAACAATTGGAGGGAGATTTCAAACGTCGGCGTCGGCCACGTATGTACCGTCAGCCGCAGAAAACTATTGCATCATATTTTAGTAGAAATTGATGAGTTCTATTCGAATTTGAATCGAAAATGACGATAAATTTTGAGATGGCTGTTCCTCTCGAGGTCAAAGAGTAAAACTGACAGTTTTTCGCCAATAACTCTGCGGGTATACATTCCAGGAGATGGAATCTAAATTCAATTTAAAAGCAAAAAAGATATTATTCTTAAAAAAAGACTAGTAAATATTGCCGTTTAGGAAATAAATTTTTGAATTCAAATGTGGATGAAAGCAACTGTTTCTGATGTAAAAAAGGCTGAACTTCAAGAAACTGCAAAAAGAAGTGTGTGAAGAAAAGTGTAAAATTTTCGTTTTCTTGTAGAAATTTGTGAAAAATTGCGAATTTTGACGTTGCTATGCGTTTCCAATCAAGAGCCTGAGTCGCCGAAATCTGCAATTTAGAGATTTCAAGGAATGTCTTTGAATATGATTTGAATCTGAACCTAACAAAGAGCGAAAAGAAAGAATTTTGTTTTAAATTAATTTTTTAATTTTATCTTTTCATAAGCACACGAATAATCATAAACGATTAAACTTAACGAATTAAATTACATTAGCACATACCCTGAGCGAAAATAGTGTCAAAATGATCAGCTTTAAGTGCAAATTGGCGATTCTGCGGCAAGGCCATAGTTTCAATGGCCATAGTTTTTTTAACTTGTAGTGCGAAATCTGTTGATGGATTTTAGAAATTCAAACGCCACACTGTTAGCCTTTGCGCAGGGCATGCACTCCTCAGACTGGAAATGAAAATTTTCCTTTTCGCGTTTCCGTTTGAAGAGGTGAAAAAAAGTGACTTTGCGAATTGGGGCCTGCGGTGCGTCCCCGGAGTTGTAATGCGCCGCGTGAGGTGTCGTTCGAAAGTAGACACGTGGGGCTATAATCCCTGAAAAGAGCAATACAATTCTAACATATTTTACCAAATATGGAAGGTTTCAATTTGCCCAATTTTGTGAAATTTGTTTCGAGTTTGGACGGGCGTCGCGACCCCCAGATACGATAGAGCGGTGCGTCATTCCCATCTCCATAGAGACCCTTTTGTTCTCTATTTATAAACCGCCACCGCGACGCCCTGCTCTTTAATTTATCGAATCCTAGAGGAATCTCGCGGACGTCTGCAAAACATGATTTTTCTGGTGTCCCGGCGCAATCCGGCTCGCAATCGCGATTAAACTCCAAAACAAACTAAAAGGCACTATGCCGATTCGATTGGTGTCGGTCCGGTTGCAAACCGACTGTTGGTTATCCCTGGATAGGTATCTCCTCAAATTAGGTGAATAAAAGCGTTTCGCGTTTTTCCGATTTTTGTGTTAAAATTGACCCAGAGCGGGAATACGATGCCGCAGGTCCGATATTCTTCCACCTCCCTGCGGCTAAACATCTCTCATCGAACGAACCGGTTTGGAGACGCGGCGCTCTTCAATCAGCGTTCAAAGTTGTGATCCAAAAAACGTTTTTTTCGCTTACATTTTCCGCCGCACCGGGTGAACCTATGGTCGCATACTTTTCCGCATGACGTCAAAAAACGTGAAATCAACGCGTCAAGAGGAAGCATTAAAAAATCGAGCCGCGGACCAAAAATGGTCTTGAAAAGTGCTAGAAACGATTTCATGTTTTTGGCACCTGGAGGACGCTGTGTGGGGACTTGTGGAGCGGCAAACCGACACGGTTCGAAGGCCCGTTCTGTTTTACAACAGAAAATGATAATTTCCCGTTTCGACGCGCAAGAGGAACGGAGTTTAAAAAAAAGAGTTAAAAATTTAAAACGCACCTACAGCCGCCCCCGCGGCGGCGGACCTTTGTAAAGCTCGTCTAAAACACCTAATTTTTTGTTCAATTCACCGGAAAAAAATCAATATGTAAACCGCATTTTTGGTAAATTTTTCGTGATTTTCAAAGAATCGTCATTATTCGACACCCTTTTTGTTCAGGGACGACCTTACTCGATTAGTACAACGTAATTAGATCTTTTACTTTTAAAATATAAACATTTCAATATTTATACAAATAAACAAACAAACGGAAAATATAAATTGTCTTGTTTTGTTTGACCTGTCCGTCCTGTCTGTTTTGTATGTCCTGTATGTCCTGTCTGTCATGTCTGTTCTGTCTGTCATGTCTGTCTGTTCTCTATGCTTGAACTAACCCAACCTAATCCAACTAATTGTAAGCCAAATAATTATTATAACTTTTTTGAATATAGTCAATTAACCAATTATCATCATTGATTTAATAAAAAACAATTTCTACATGACAAATAAAATAACATTATGATGCAAACGAAAAGGAGAAATCAACTCAGAAAAAAAAAATCAAATCTTCTACTCGTTGTACTTCTGGATATGCTTGAAAAATAATCGACGAAATATATAAAAAAAATGGAGTTTGATTTCGGAGTGAGTACCGTACGCAAGTGTGTGCTTAATATAGTTTAACAAACGATCACTAAAAGTCGCTAGGGTCGTTTTTCTGGCGAAGCCCTAGAGGCCCCATAATTTGCGAGAGCCATTTAGGCCCCGTACTGCAAGTCGGTAGTCTAAATATAAAAACATTAAAATTGCAAGTAACAGACGAGCGGCTAATAAACCGGAAATAACAGTTAAACTACCTGCTTAAATTCAAGAGAATTACTTAATTTTGGATTCATGTCTGTGCCAACTAAAACTTGAAATAAGCAACTTATGGAAAGCAATATATATTATAGAAAAAAAAAACTATTAAAAAGTGGCACAAAAACAATTTCAAATTGAGGAATATTCTTAAAACCGGAGCCGCAAATCGAACTTCCGGTACGGTTATTGGTAGGTTTCGACGCACTGAATCAAAAACAAACTTGCAAACTAAAATTCACTAGGGCTAAAACTAACAGACTTATCGAAAATACCAAATTATAATGCCTGTGATTTAAAAACCAGTGATTATTGATTATTAAGTTAATATCTAGAATTGTAAAAAAATGAATAACAATATTTCAGTTTAATTATAAATTTTGAAACAAAATTAATATATTCTTAATTTGGCAAAAATGTGTGGTGTGATGAAAATTGCTACAAGTCGTGTGTGAAAAACAAATATGTTATTGGATACCAGACATTATGATTTAAATGAAAGAAAATCAATAACTTATAAAAACGTTATCGTTTGTTTATGTTAACCTTTTAACTTACATCGTTCAAAAAGCTTACAGTCGCGTTGCTAGGGGGGGCCTTATCATAACCCCCAGCAGCTCCAACATCATCGACACATTCTCCCAACTGTTCCAACATTTCTCATCATCTTCCACTATAAACAACACAACATATTTTACTCAGAAACCTAGCTTGCGTATCTATTAATTTTTAGGTTATATAAAAAAAAAACAATCAAACGTAACGCAAACAACAGACTGAATTATTTAAACTGAACCCTGAATCTTAACCTTATTTCTTTATTTATTATTTTTTTAATAATTCTGTTTATCCGGTTTTTAGGCCTTTTAATTGTAATAAACTGATAAATCTCTATAGATCAGGTGAGCGGGTTTACATGACGTACTGAGGTGAACTGCGCAGTTCCTAAAAGAGGGCGGCGACATTTGAAATATTTGAATCGGTTTCAATGCCACGATTTTATCACATATTAAATTATAACGAAAAAATGTTTGTTTACTAATGTATAATGAAACAGCTATTTATTATTTGCTTCAATAGTAAATGTTCCCTTGAATAATAAATGCATTTGGTTTCCAACACATTAAATAATTTCCACAAACATTCCACACAAATAATATAGTTTGAAAATAAAATGTTTACAAAAATATTCCATTTTACCAATTTTACCATTTAAAAATTCAACTAGACAGACTAAACAGACTAGACGGACTAGACAGGCTAGACAGACTGACTAGACATACTAGACAGACTAGACAAACTAGACCGACTAGACAGACAAGATTGGACAGAAAAGGCTGGACAGACAAGGCTCGAGAGACAAGAGTAGACAGACAAGACTAGACATACATGAATCGACAGACAAGACTAGACAGACAATACTAGACAGACTAGACAGACAAGACTAGACAGACAAGAGTAGACAGACAAGACTAGACAGACAAGACTTGACAGACAAGACTAGACAGACAAGACTAGACAGACAAGACTAGACAGACAAGACTAGACAGACAAGACTAGACAGACAAGACTAGACAGACAAGACTAGACAGACAAGACTAGACAGACAAGACTACACAGACAAGACTAGACAGACAAGACTAGACAGACAAGACTAGACAGACAAGACTAGACAGACAAGACTAGACAGACAAGACTAGACAGACAAGACTAGACAGACAAGACTAGACAGACAAGACTAGACAGACAAGACTAGACAGACAAGACTAGACAGACAAGACTAGACAGACAAGACTAGACAGACAAGACTAGACAGACAAGACTAGACAGACAAGACTAGACAGACAAGACTAGACAGACAAGACTAGACAGACAAGACTAGACAGACAAGACTAGACAGACAAGACTAGACAGACAAGACTAGACAGACAAGACTAGACAGACAAGACTAGACAGACAAGACTAGACAGACAAGACTAGACAGACAAGACTAGACAGACAAGACTAGACAGACAAGACTAGACAGACAAGACTAGACAGACAAGACTAGACAGACAAGACTAGACAGACAAGACTAGACAGACAAGACTAGACAGACAAGACTAGACAGACAAGACTAGACAGACAAGACTAGACAGACAAGACTAGACAGACAAGACTAGACAGACAAGACTAGACAGACAAGACTAGACAGACAAGACTAGACAGACAAGACTAGACAGACAAGACTAGACAGACAAGACTAGACAGACAAGACTAGACAGACAAGACTAGACAGACAAGACTAGACAGACAAGACTAGACAGACAAGACTAGACAGACAAGACTAGACAGACAAGACTAGACAGACAAGACTAGACAGACAAGACTAGACAGACAAGACTAGACAGACAAGACTAGACAGACAAGACTAGACAGACAAGACTAGACAGACAAGACTAGACAGACAAGACTAGACAGACAAGACTAGACAGACAAGACTAGACAGACAAGACTAGACAGACAAGACTAGACAGACAAGACTAGACAGACAAGACTAGACAGACAAGACTAGACAGACAAGACTAGACAGACAAGACTAGACAGACAAGACTAGACAGACAAGACTAGACAGACAAGACTAGACAGACAAGACTAGACAGACAAGACTAGACAGACAAGACTAGACAGACAAGACTAGACAGACAAGACTAGACAGACAAGACTAGACAGACAAGACTAGACAGACAAGACTAGACAGACAAGACTAGACAGACAAGACTAGACAGACAAGACTAGACAGACAAGACTAGACAGACAAGACTAGACAGACAAGACTAGACAGACAAGACTAGACAGACAAGACTAGACAGACAAGACTAGACAGACAAGACTAGACAGACAAGACTAGACAGACAAGACTAGACAGACAAGACTAGACAGACAAGACTAGACAGACAAGACTAGACAGACAAGACTAGACAGACAAGACTAGACAGACAAGACTAGACAGACAAGACTAGACAGACAAGCCTAGACAGACAAGACTAGACAGACAAGACTAGACAGACAAGACTAGACAGACAAGACTAGACAGACAAGACTAGACAGACAAGACTAGACAGACAAGACTAGACAGACAAGACTAGACAGACAAGACTAGACAGACAAGACTAGACAGACAAGACTAGACAGACAAGACTAGGCAGACAAGACTAGAAAGACAAGACTAGACAGACAAGACTAGACAGACAAGACTAGACAGACAAGACTAGACAGACAAAACTAGACAGACAAGACTAGACAGAGAAGACTAGACAGACAAGACTAGACAGACAAGACTAGACAGACAAGACTAGACAGACAAGACAAGAGAGACAAGACTAGACAGACAAGACTAGACAGACAAGACTAGACAGACAAGACTAGACAGACAAGACTAGACAGACAAGACTAGACAGACAAGACTAGACAGACAAGACTAGACAGACAAGACTAGACAGACAAGACTAGACCAACAAGACTAGACAGACAAAATTAGACAGACAAGACTAGACAGACAGCACTACACAGACAAGACTAGACAGACAAGACTAGACAGACAAAACTAGACAGACAAGACTAGGGAATTGAAACGGAAACTTCTCAACAATGTGGTACACTCAAAAATTCTCTACGCGGCGGAAATATGGGCGGGCGTAACGAAAAAGATTGGAGCGAGAAAACAACTTGCAGGAGTACAGAGAAGAAGTGCTCTAAGAGTAATTTCTGCCTACAGAACGGTTTCGGAGGCCGCGGCGCTGGTACTTGCAAGCACACCCCCAATAGACTTATTGATTCGCGAGAAACAAGAAGTCTACGAAGACCTGCAACAACACAGGGCGAAAAAAGAAGTAAAACACGAAAGAGCAGCCGCTAAGGAGAGAGCACGTAAGAGACTCATGGACCGATGGCAGACAAGATGGAATAACGACACTAGTGGCAGGTGGACATACAGACTTTTCCCTAACGTAACAGCATGGTATGAAAGGTCACACGGACATATGAGTTACCATCTTACACAGGCACTCACTGGTCATGGGTGCTTCAACGCATACCTCGAACGGTTTAAAAAAAGAGACACTGACTAGACTAGACAGACAAGACTAGACAGACAAGACAAGACAGACAAGACTAGACAGACAAGACTAGACAGACAAGACTAGACAGACAAGACTAGACAGACAAGACTAGACAGACAAGACTAGACAGACAAGACTAGACAGACAAGACTAGACAGACAAGACTAGACAGACAATACTAGACAGACAAGACTAGACAGACAAGACTAGACAGACAAGACTAGACAGACAAGACTAGACAGACAAGACTAGACAGACAAGACTAGACAGACAAGACTAGACAGACAAGACTAGACAGACAAGACTAGACAGACAAGACTAGACAGACAAGACTAGACAGACAAGACTAGACAGACAAGACTAGACAGACAAGACTAGACAGACAAGACTAGACAGACAAGACTAGACAGACAAGACTGGACAGACATGACTAGACAGACAAGACTAGACAGACAAGACTAGACAAACAAGACTAGACAGACAAGACTAGACAGACAAGACTAGACAGACAAGACTAGACAGACAAGACTAGACAGACAAGACTAGACAGACAAGACTAGACAGACAAGACTAGACAGACAAGACTAGACAGACAAGACTAGACAGACAAGACTAGACAGACAAGACTAGACAGACAAGACTAGACAGACAAGACTAGACAGACAAGACTAGACAGACAAGACTAGACAGACAAGACTAGACAGACAAGACTAGACAGACAAGACTAGACAGACAAGACTAGACAGACAAGACTAGACAGACAAGACTAGACAGACAAGACTAGACAGACAAGACTAGACAGACAAGACTAGACAGACAAGACTCTGACAGTCGAGTCTGAACTCTCAACGCGAGTGGTTGTGTGCTCTCAGTTCTATAAACAGAAAACTTTTATTTTATTATTCTTTATTAATTTTTGGCAAAGCCGGAATATTTGAATAACCAAAATGTCTAGACATCTAAGATCTACCACAGCTACAGACAATCACAGTGATGTAATAATCACATTCTTAAGAAGCGCTGATTTTGCAGACATTTTAAGTGCATCGTTAAATGAAAAAGTAAGCCCTCTGCAAGATTACATTACTGAATTAACTGATCAAATCAAGGCTCTTATAATGGATAACAAGGATCTAAAGGAAAAATTAACTAAAATACAATCGCAGCTGGCTCAACATCCCACGGCTATTCAAGAGGAGAAGCACACGACAGGCGAAAACTCTAGCGATAACAATAACACCAATGTCATCGTCACAAATCCACATCGCACCGACACTATAGAGATAGCAACTAAAAAACAGGTACCGATTTCAGGCACCGAGAATAAAGTTGATAAAGAAAATGATACGGACAAGGAGAGATGGGAAGTCCAGAAAAAAACTACAAAAAAGAAGCGTCGTTCAAATATAATTATTGGAACAAACACGGAGTCGGCAAATATAAAAGCGGTTACGAAATTTGCGCATTTACACATCTCCAGACTTGAACCACAACTGAGCGAAAATGACATAACAGCGTACTTGAGAACCAAAAACTTTAAAAATATTATATGTAAAAAGATGACCTCAAACCGCCCCGAGGAATATTCTTCCTTTAAAGTTTCACTCCCTCTAGAAAATCTTGAGAATATCAAAAAACCAGAATTATGGCCCCGTTATACGCACATAAACCGTTTTTTTCTGAACCTGGAGAAGAACAAATTAACAAAATAATTAATTTTCCTGTAAATAAAATAACTACAAATACTGTCATGTACATGAATATTCAATCTATTAACAACAAAATCCCACATTTGGAAATTTTAATTGATGAAATAAATCCGTTTTTTATCTGCCTAACAGAAACTTGGGTCAGTCACGATAATCTGAAACGTCTATATCTGCACTGTAGCTTCACGCTGATTAGTTCCTTTTGCAGATCCATATCTACCGGAGGTGGTGTCGCAATCTGGAGTAGAAATACTTTGGATGAAGGTACGATCACCGTAGAAGAAATACCAATTCAATCAATCGAGAAACACATAGAAATCTGTGGAATCGTTTGGAAATCCAAACGAGAATCGACCATAATAATTAATTTATATAGGCCACCAAATGGATGTATAGCAACCTTTATGCTTACGCTCGATTGCGTACTTCACCAATATTTTAATAAATCAAAAAAACTAGTTGTTACTGGAGACTTCAACATTAACTTCACTGGAAATTCAAAAGAAAAAGTTAATTTAATAAACCTTATGTTATCGTATGGTTTGGAGGAACAAGTTAGAGAATACACCAGAATAACACCTACTTCACAAAGCTGCATTGACAATATTTTTGTAAATTTCAGTCAAACTTCGACGTCCGTTTCCGACTCGGCTATAACTGATCATAGAATCCTTGTTCTCAGCAGAGATGTAACCGTTAAAGCAGATACTTACTACTTTAAACGAAAATTTAGCCAAATGCATAAAGAACAATTTGCTCAAAGTCTAGAAGAGGAATCATGGACAAAGATATATGAGGCAGCTAATATAAACGACAAATGCACATATTTTCTTAACACACTGCACTATCACTTTAACACATGCTTCCCTATAGTGAAAGTTCACCGAAGAGAAAAGACTTGGATAACCAATGATGCTAAAAGGGCAAGTAGGGATCTTAAAGACCTGTTTGTACTCCAGAAGAAGTACCCTTTCTTACGAGTAGTATACCTATATAAAAAAAAATGCTACGCCGTCTATTTAACTCAGCTTAAAAAACAATTCTTTAGCAAATTACTAAAGACCTCGGAGTGCAAACAGAAAACAGTCTGGAAGATTATCAACCAGCAGACAAATAAGTCTACGAGAAAAGAAGAGATCCATCTAAACCACAATGGCTCCAGCATCGACGACCCGGAGAGAATATCAACTCTTTTCAATGAATTCTTCTTACAAGCTCCGGAGTTAATAACCCAAAACATTACTCCATCAAGCATATCAAACCATCATATGTCTTTCAATAGCGAAACCATGTATCTGGAGGATTTTTCAGAGAATGAAATCACCTGGCTTATAAAAGGGAAATTAAAAAACAAATCAACATGTGGCCTAGATCTACTCCCATGCAATGTTTTTAAGCAATACGTAGATCTGTTAGCTCGTCCTATTACGCATATAGTTAACTATTCGTTCGATACGGAAGAGTTTCCAGAAATACTAAAAACCGCCAAAATCGTGCCGATCTACAAGAAAGGGGAAAAAACAATTCTAAATAACTACCGACCAATTGCGATATTATCTGTAATGTCTAAAGTGATGGAATACTGTATGCTCCATAGGCTTACTCCTTTTATAGAGAAACAAGGAACAGCACGGCTTCCGTAGGGGAAAATCTACAACTACGGCGATCATAGAATTCTATTCCAAGGTTCTACAAGAAGTTGATGAAGGAAAACATCCAGTCGGGATTTTTTGTGACCTTTCTAAGGCTTTCGACTGCGTGTCTCACCAACAATTATTAAATAAAATATATACAATGGGCATACGAGGTAAATCGCATAATTGGATAAAATCATTTCTTCAAGAGAGAAGGCAATGTGTGGAAATCACTGTTATGAATAAAACATTTAAATCTGCACCGGCAAGTATAAATATTGGTGTTCCGCAAGGAAGTGTCCTTTCCCCTACACTCTTCCTTCTCTATCTAGCAGACCTACCACGTTTTATAAACAGTAATCACTGTACAATATATGCAGATGATTCTAGCTTTCTCGTATCGGAGATTTCAAGAAATCTGACTCAAATAGAAGCCAACAAACTATTAAGCAAAATCGTAAACTGGTTCTCCAGTAACAATCTGTTCCTTAATGGTAGCAAAACAGAATACGTAATTTTTCAAACTCAAAGAAGCTCCCGAGCAGATAACATTTCCATAGGAACTAATAACTTTTAATTAAATAGAGCACCGGCTACAAAGTTCCTAGGACTGCAAATCGAGGAATCCTTAACATGGAATTTGCAGATTGAGAACTTATGTAAAAGATTGCATAATAAGGCTTACTCAATCAGAAGATTATGTCGGCTATTGAATAGATCTGACATCCTTATCTATTACTTCTCTGAAGTTCAGTCAATACTATCTTACGGTATTTCAGTATGGGGAGCCTCTCCCAAAACTGAAATTCTCTTAATTGCTCAAAAAAATGTGATCCGTGCAATAATGGGTATTCCTAGAACAGTTTCATGTAGAACTCACTTTAGACAACTGGGGATCCTAACAGTCGTCAGTCTTTATATTCTGGAAGTGGCCTGCCTAATCCACAAAAACAAAGCAAACTTACAAAGAAATATGGACAAACATAACCATTATACAAGAGGACATAGAAAGTTGTATGCTCCTAAAAGCAATCTTACAATCAGTAGCAAATCTCCAACCGTCTACGGAGTCTTCATTTACAATAAGCTACCAGCGAGCATGACAGAAGAAAAATCCCATACTGTTTTTAGAAAAAAACTGAAACTATTTTTGTTGAGGGAATCAATCTATAGCCTACAGGAATTCTTCAACTTATGTTAGGAGTATATTTGTCATTTTTGTTGAAATATAATCAGTTCAATTACTGTAATTACTTCTTATTATTATTCTTTATTATTTATATATACTATTTTGTTTTTGATTTTCTTTCCATTTGACTTTTACACATATGTTTTCTGTACATCTATACTGTAATAAATATCTTTTGATTTGATTTGATTGATTTGATTTGACTAGACAGACAAGACTAGACAGACAAGACTAGACAGACAAGACTAGACAGACAAGACTAGACAGACAAGACTAGACAGACAAGACTAGACAGACAAGACTAGACAGACAAGACTAGACAGACAAGACTAGACAGACAAGACTAGACAGACAAGACTAGACAGACAGGACTAGACAGACAAGACTAGACAGACAAGACTAGACAGACAATACTAGACAGACAAGACTAGGCAGACAAGACTTAGACAGACAAGACTAGACAGACAAGACAAGACAGACAAGACTAGACAGACAAGACTAGACAGACAAGACTAGACAGACAAGACTAGACAGACAAGACTAGACAGACAAGACTAGACAGACAAGACTAGACAGACAAGACTAGACAGACAAGACTAGACAGACAAGACTAGACAGACAAGACTAGACAGACAAGACTAGACAGACAAGACTAGACAGACAAGACTAGACAGACAAGACTAGACAGACAAGACTAGACAGACAAGACTAGACAGACAAGACTAGACAGACAAGACTAGACAGACAAGACTAGACAGACAACACTAGACAGACAAGACTAGACAGACAAGACTAGACAGACAAGACTAGACAGACAAGACTAGACAGACAAGACTAGACAGACAAGACTAGACAGACAAGACTAGACAGACAAGACTAGACAGACATGACTAGACAGACAAGACTAGACAGACAAGACTAGACAAACAAGACTAGACAGACAAGACTAGACAGACAAGACTAGACAGACAAGACTAGACAGACAAGACTAGACAGACAAGACTAGACAGACAAGACTAGACAGACAAGACTAGACAGACAAGACTAGACAGACAAGACTAGACAGACAAGACTAGACAGACAAGACTAGACAGACAAGACTAGACAGACAAGACTAGACAGACAAGACTAGAGAGACAAGACTAGACAGACAAGACTAGACAGACAAGACTAGACAGACAAGACTAGACAGACAAGACTAGACAGACAAGACTAGACAGACAAGACTAGACAGACAAGACTAGACAGACAAGACTAGACAGACAAGACTAGACAGACAAGACTAGACAGACAAGACTAGACAGACAAGACTAGACAGACAAGACTAGACAGACAAGACTAGACAGACAAGACTAGACAGACAAGACTAGACAGACAGGACTAGACAGACAAGACTAGACAGACAAGACTAGACAGACAAGACTAGACAGACAAGACTAGCCAGACAAGACTACTAGACAGACAAGACTAGACAGACAAGACTAGACAGACAAGACTAGACAGACAAGACTAGACAGACAAGACTAGACAGACAAGACTAGACAGACAAGACTAGACAGACAAGACTAGACAGACAAGACTAGACACACAAGACTAGACAGACAAGACTAGACAGACAAGACTAGACAGACAAGACTAGACAGACAAGACTAGACAGACAAGACTAGACAGACAAGACAAGACAGACAAGACTAGACGGACAAGACTAGACAGACAAGACTAGACAGACAAGACTAGACAGACAAGAATAGACCGACAAGACTAGACAGACAAGACTAGACAGACAAGACTAGACAGACAAGACTAGACAGACAAGACTAGACAGACAAGACTAGACAGACAAGACTAGACAGACAAGACTAGACAGACAAGACTAGACAGACAAGACTAGACAGACAAGACTAGACAGACAAGACTAGACAGACAAGACTAGACAGACAAGACTAGACAGACAAGACTAGACAGACAAGACTAGACAGACAAGACTAGACAGACAAGACTAGACAGACAAGACTAGACAGACAAGACTAGACAGACAAGACTAGACAGACAAGACTAGACAGACAAGACTAGACAGACAAGACTAGACAGACAAGACTAGACAGACAAGACTAGACAGACAAGACTAGACAGACAAGACTAGACAGACAAGACTAGACAGACAAGACTAGACAGACAAGACTAGACAGACAAGACTAGACAGACAAGACTAGACAGACAAGACTAGACAGACAAGACTAGACAGACAAGACTAGACAGACAAGACTAGACAGACAAGACTAGACAGACAAGACTAGACAGACAAGACTAGACAGACAAGACTAGACAGACAAGACTACACAGACAAGACTAGACAGACTGGACTAGACAGACAAGACTAGGCAGACAAGACTAGACAGACAAGACTAGACAGACAAGACTAGACAGACAAGACTAGACAGACAAGACTAGACAGACAAGACTTGACAGACAAGACTAGACAGACAAGACTAGACAGATAAGACTAGACAGACAAGACTAGACAGACAAGACTAGACAGACAAGACTAGACAGACAAGACTAGACAGACAAGACTAGACAGGCAAGACTAGACAGACAAGACTAGACAGACAAGACTAGACAGAGAAGACTAGACAGACAAGACTAGACAGACAAGACTAGACAGACAAGACTAGACAGACAAGACTTGACAGACAAGACTAGACAGACAAGACTAGACAGACAAGACTAGACAGACAAGACTAGACAGACAAGACTAGACAGACAAGACTAGACAGACAAGACTAGACAGACAAGACTAGACAGACAAGACTAGACAGACAAGACTAGACAGACAAGACTAGAGAGACAAGACTAGACAGACAAGACTAGACAGACAAGACTAGACAGACAAGACTAGACAGACAAGACTAGACAGACAAGACTAGACAGACAAGACTAGACAGACAAGACTAGACAGACAAGACTAGACAGACAAGACTAGACAGACAAGACTAGACAGACAAGACTAGACAGACAAGACTAGACAGACAAGACTAGACAGACAAGACTAGACAGACAAGACTAGACAGACAAGACTAGACAGACAAGACTAGACAGACAAGACTAGACAGACAAGACTAGACAGACAAGACTAGACAGACAAGACTAGACAGACAAGACTAGACAGACAAGACTAGACAGACAAGACTAGACAGACAAGACTAGACAGACAAGACTAGACAGACAAGACTAGACAGACAAGACTAGACAGACAAGACTAGACAGACAAGACTAGACAGACAAGACTAGACAGACAAGACTAGACAGACAAGACTAAACCGACAAGACTAGACAGACAAGACTAGACAGACAAGACTAGACAGACAAGACTAGACGGAGAAGACTAGACAGACAAGACTAGACAGACAAGACTAGACAGACAAGACTAGACAGACAACACTAGACAGACAAGACTAGACAGACAAGACTAGACAGACAAGACTAGACAGACAAGACTAGACAGACAAGACTAGACAGACAAGACTAGACAGACAAGACTAGACAGACAAGACTAGACAGACAAGACTAGACAGACAAGACTAGACAGACAAGACTAGACAGACAAGACTAGACAGACAAGACTAGACAGACAAGACTAGACAGACAAGACTAGACAGACTAGACAGACAAGACTAGACAGACAAGACTAGACAGACAAGACTAGACAGACAAGACTTTTTTTTTTTTTTTGTTGCACGTGCTGGAGGTGAAAATCTGCAAACAGACGCCACCCGACCCGTGTCGAGTGGTAGTGTGGGGCTGCCCCCCAAAAGGTGCGACCCACTAAAAAACCCCCACCATTCAGACTCCCC
>OX155893.1:65388664-65530769 GCA_944588485.1 Phosphuga atrata | reverse complement strand
AGACAGACAAGACTAGACAGACAAGACTAGACAGACAAGACTAGACAGACAAGACTAGACAGACAAGACTAGACAGACAAGACTAGACAGACAAGACTAGACAGACAAGACTAGACAGACAAGACTAGACTGACAAGACTAGACAGACAAGACTAGACAGACAAGACTAGACAGACAAGACTAGACAGACAAGACTAGACAGACAAGACTACAGACAAGACTAGACAGACAAGACTAGACAGACAAGACTAGACAGACAAGACTAGACAGGACAAGACTAGACAGACAAGACTAGACAGACAAGACTAGACAGACAAGACTAGACAGACAAGACTAGACAGACAAGACTAGACAGACAAGACTAGACAGACAAGACTAGACAGACAAGACTAGACAGACAAGACTAGACAGACAAGACTAGACAGACAAGACTAGACAGACAAGACTAGACAGACAAGACTAGACAGACAAGACTAGACAGACAAGACTAGACAGACAAGACTAGACAGACAAGACTAGACAGACAAGACTAGACAGACAAGACTGACAGACGAGACTAGACAGACAAGACTAGACAGACAAGACTAGACAGACAAGACTAGACAGACAAGACTAGACAGACAAGACTAGACAGACAAGACTAGACAGACAAGACTAAACAGACAAGACTAGACAGACAAGACTAGACAGACAAGACTAGACAGACAAGACAAGACAGACAAGACTAGACAGACAAGACTAGACAGACAAGACTAGACAGACAAGACTAGACAGACAAGACTAGACAGACAAGACTAGACAGACAAGACTAGACAGACAAGACTAGACAGACAAGACTAGACAGACAAGACTAGACAGACAAGACTAGACAGACAAGACTAGACAGACAAGACTAGACAGACAAGACTAGACAGACAAGACTAGACAGACAAGACTAGACAGACAAGACTAGACAGACAAGACTAGACAGACAAGACTAGACAGACAAGACTAGACAGACAAGACTAGACAGACAAGGACTAGACAGACAAGACTAGACAGACAAGACTAGACAGACAAGACTAGACAGACAAGACTAGACAGACAAGACTAGACAGACAAGACTAGACAGACAAGACTAGACAGACAAGACTAGACAGACAAGACTAGACAGACAAGACTAGACAGACAAGACTAGACAGACAAGACTAGACAGACAAGACTAGACAGACAAGACTAGACAGACAAGACTAGACAGACAAGACTAGACAGACAAGACTAGACAGACAAGACTAGACAGACAAGACTAGACAGACAAGACTAGACAGACAAGACTAGACAGACAAGACTAGACAGACAAGACTAGACAGACAAGACTAGACAGACAAGACTAGACAGACAAGACTAGACAGACAAGACTAGACAGACAAGACTAGACAGACAAGACTAGACAGACAAGACTAGACAGACAAGACTAGACAGACAAGACTAGACAGACAAGACTAGACAGACAAGACTAGACAGACAAGACTAGACAGACAAGACTAGACAGACAAGACTAGACAGACAAGACTAGACAGACAAGACTAGACAGACAAGACTAGACAGACAAGACTAGACAGACAAGACTAGACAGACAAGACTAGACAGACAAGACTAGACAGACAAGACTAGACAGACAAGACTAGACAGACAAGACTAGACAGACAAGACTAGACAGACAAGACTAGACAGACAAGACTAGACAGACAAGACTAGACAGACAAGACTAGACAGACAAGACTAGACAGACAAGACTAGACAGACAAGACTAGACAGACAAGACTAGACAGACAAGACTAGACAGACAAGACTAGACAGACAAGACTAGACAGACAAGACTAGACAGACAAGACTAGACAGACAAGACTAGACAGACAAGACTAGACAGACAAGACTAGACAGACAAGACTAGACAGACAAGACTAGACAGACAAGACTAGACAGACAAGACTAGACAGACAAGACTAGACAGACAAGACTAGACAGACAAGACTAGACAGACAAGACTAGACAGACAAGACTAGACAGACAAGACTAGACAGACAAGACTAGACAGACAAGACTAGACAGACAAGACTAGACAGACAAGACTAGACAGACAAGACTAGACAGACAAGACTAGACAGACAAGACTAGACAGACAAGACTAGACAGACAAGACTAGACAGACAAGACTAGACAGACAAGACTAGACAGACAAGACTAGACAGACAAGACTAGACAGACAAGACTAGACAGACAAGACTAGACAGACAAGACTAGACAGACAAGACTAGACAGACAAGACTAGACAGACAAGACTAGACAGACAAGACTAGACAGACAAGACTAGACAGACAAGACTAGACAGACAAGACTAGACAGACAAGACTAGACAGACAAGACTAGACAGACAAGACTAGACAGACAAGACTAGACAGACAAGACTAGACAGACAAGACTAGACAGACAAGACTAGACAGACAAGACTAGACAGACAAGACTAGACAGACAAGACTAGACAGACAAGACTAGACAGACAAGACTAGACAGACAAGACTAGACAGACAAGACTAGACAGACAAGACTAGACAGACAAGACTAGACAGACAAGACTAGACAGACAAGACTAGACAGACAAGACTAGACAGACAAGACTAGACAGACAAGACTAGACAGACAAGACTAGACAGACAAGACTAGACAGACAAGACTAGACAGACAAGACTAGACAGACAAGACTAGACAGACAAGACTAGACAGACAAGACTAGACAGACAAGACTAGACAGACAAGACTAGACAGACAAGACTAGACAGACAAGGACTAGACAGACAAGACTAGACAGACAAGACTAGACAGACAAGACTAGACAGACAAGACTAGACAGACAAGACTAGACAGACAAGACTAGACAGACAAGACTAGACAGACAAGACTAGACAGACAAGACTAGACAGACAAGACTAGACAGACAAGACTAGACAGACAAGACTAGACAGACAAGACTAGACAGACAAGACTAGACAGACAAGACTAGACAGACAAGACTAGACAGACAAGACTAGACAGACAAGACTAGACAGACAAGACTAGACAGACAAGACTAGACAGACAAGACTAGACAGACAAGACTAGACAGACAAGACTAGACAGACAAGACTAGACAGACAAGACTAGACAGACAAGACTAGACAGACAAGACTAGACAGACAAGACTAGACAGACAAGACTAGACAGACAAGACTAGACAGACAAGACTAGACAGACAAGACTAGACAGACAAGACTAGACAGACAAGACTAGACAGACAAGACTAGACAGACAAGACTAGACAGACAAGACTAGACAGACAAGACTAGACAGACAAGACTAGACAGACAAGACTAGACAGACAAGACTAGACAGACAAGACTAGACAGACAAGACTAGACAGACAAGACTAGACAGACAAGACTAGACAGACAAGACTAGACAGACAAGACTAGACAGACAAGACTAGACAGACAAGACTAGACAGACAAGACTAGACAGACAAGACTAGACAGACAAGACTAGACAGACAAGACTAGACAGACAAGACTAGACAGACAAGACTAGACAGACAAGACTAGACAGACAAGACTAGACAGACAAGACTAGACAGACAAGACTAGACAGACAAGACTAGACAGACAAGACTAGACAGACAAGACTAGACAGACAAGACTAGACAGACAAGACTAGACAGACAAGACTAGACAGACAAGACTAGACAGACAAGACTAGACAGACAAGACTAGACAGACAAGACTAGACAGACAAGACTAGACAGACAAGACTAGACAGACAAGACTAGACAGACAAGACTAGACAGACAAGACTAGACAGACAAGACTAGACAGACAAGACTAGACAGACAAGACTAGACAGACAAGACTAGACAGACAAGACTAGACAGACAAGACTAGACAGACAAGACTAGACAGACAAGACTAGACAGACAAGACTAGACAGACAAGACTAGACAGACAAGACTAGACAGACAAGACTAGACAGACAAGACTAGACAGACAAGACTAGACAGACAAGACTAGACAGACAAGACTAGACAGACAAGACTAGACAGACAAGACTAGACAGACAAGACTAGACAGACAAGACTAGACAGACAAGACTAGACAGACAAGACTAGACAGACAAGACTAGACAGACAAGACTAGACAGACAAGACTAGACAGACAAGACTAGACAGGACAAGACTAGACAGACAAGACTAGACAGACAAGACTAGACAGACAAGACTAGACAGACAAGACTAGACAGACAAGACTAGACAGACAAGACTAGACAGACAAGACTAGACAGACAAGACTAGACAGACAAGACTAGACAGACAAGACTAGACAGACAAGACTAGACAGACAAGACTAGACAGACAAGACTAGACAGACAAGACTAGACAGACAAGACTAGACAGACAAGACTAGACAGACAAGACTAGACAGACAAGACTAGACAGACAAGACTAGACAGACAAGACTAGACAGACAAGACTAGACAGACAAGACTAGACAGACAAGACTAGACAGACAAGACTAGACAGACAAGACTAGACAGACAAGACTAGACAGACAAGACTAGACAGACAAGACTAGACAGACAAGACTAGACAGACAAGACTAGACAGACAAGACTAGACAGACAAGACTAGACAGACAAGACTAGACAGACAAGACTAGACAGACAAGACTAGACAGACAAGACTAGACAGACAAGACTAGACAGACAAGACTAGACAGACAAGACTAGACAGACAAGACTAGACAGACAAGACTAGACAGACAAGACTAGACAGACAAGACTAGACAGACAAGACTAGACAGACAAGACTAGACAGACAAGACTAGACAGACAAGACTAGACAGACAAGACTAGACAGACAAGACTAGACAGACAAGACTAGACAGACAAGACTAGACAGACAAGACTAGACAAGACTAGACAGACAAGACTAGACAGACAAGACTAGACAGACAAGACTAGACAGACAAGACTAGACAGACAAGACTAGACAGACAAGACTAGACAGACAAGACTAGACAGACAAGACTAGACAGACAAGACTAGACAGACAAGACTAGACAGACAAGACTAGACAGACAAGACTAGACAGACAAGACTAGACAGACAAGACTAGACAGACAAGACTAGACAGACAAGACTAGACAGACAAGACTAGACAGACAAGACTAGACAGACAAGACTAGACAGACAAGACTAGACAGACAAGACTAGACAGACAAGACTAGACAGACAAGACTAGACAGACAAGACTAGACAGACAAGACTAGACAGACAAGACTAGACAGACAAGACTAGACAGACAAGACTAGACAGACAAGACTAGACAGACAAGACTAGACAGACAAGACTAGACAGACAAGACTAGACAGACAAGACTAGACAGACAAGACTAGACAGACAAGACTAGACAGACAAGACTAGACAGACAAGACTAGACAGACAAGACTAGACAGACAAGACTAGACAGACAAGACTAGACAGACAAGACTAGACAGACAAGACTAGACAGACAAGACTAGACAGACAAGACTAGACAGACAAGACTAGACAGACAAGACTAGACAGACAAGACTAGACAGACAAGACTAGACAGACAAGACTAGACAGACAAGACTAGACAGACAAGACTAGACAGACAAGACTAGACAGACAAGACTAGACAGACAAGACTAGACAGACAAGACTAGACAGACAAGACTAGACAGACAAGACTAGACAGACAAGACTAGACAGACAAGACTAGACAGACAAGACTAGACAGACAAGACTAGACAGACAAGACTAGACAGACAAGACTAGACAGACAAGACTAGACAGACAAGACTAGACAGACAAGACTAGACAGACAAGACTAGACAGACAAGACTAGACAGACAAGACTAGACAGACAAGACTAGACAGACAAGACTAGACAGACAAGACTAGACAGACAAGACTAGACAGACAAGACTAGACAGACAAGACTAGACAGACAAGACTAGACAGACAAGACTAGACAGACAAGACTAGACAGACAAGACTAGACAGACAAGACTAGACAGACAAGACTAGACAGACAAGACTAGACAGACAAGACTAGACAGACAAGACTAGACAGACAAGACTAGACAGACAAGACTAGACAGACAAGACTAGACAGACAAGACTAGACAGACAAGACTAGACAGACAAGACTAGACAGACAAGACTAGACAGACAAGACTAGACAGACAAGACTAGACAGACAAGACTAGACAGACAAGACTAGACAGACAAGACTAGACAGACAAGACTAGACAGACAAGACTAGACAGACAAGACTAGACAGACAAGACTAGACAGACAAGACTAGACAGACAAGACTAGACAGACAAGACTAGACAGACAAGACTAGACAGACAAGACTAGACAGACAAGACTAGACAGACAAGACTAGACAGACAAGACTAGACAGACAAGACTAGACAGACAAGACTAGACAGACAAGACTAGACAGACAAGACTAGACAGACAAGACTAGACAGACAAGACTAGACAGACAAGACTAGACAGACAAGACTAGACAGACAAGACTAGACAGACAAGACTAGACAGACAAGACTAGACAGACAAGACTAGACAGACAAGACTAGACAGACAAGACTAGACAGACAAGACTAGACAGACAAGACTAGACAGACAAGACTAGACAGACAAGACTAGACAGACAAGACTAGACAGACAAGACTAGACAGACAAGACTAGACAGACAAGACTAGACAGACAAGACTAGACAGACAAGACTAGACAGACAAGACTAGACAGACAAGACTAGACAGACAAGACTAGACAGACAAGACTAGACAGACAAGACTAGACAGACAAGACTAGACAGACAAGACTAGACAGACAAGACTAGACAGACAAGACTAGACAGACAAGACTAGACAGACAAGACTAGACAGACAAGACTAGACAGACAAGACTAGACAGACAAGACTAGACAGACAAGACTAGACAGACAAGACTAGACAGACAAGACTAGACAGACAAGACTAGACAGACAAGACTAGACAGACAAGACTAGACAGACAAGACTAGACAGACAAGACTAGACAGACAAGACTAGACAGACAAGACTAGACAGACAAGACTAGACAGACAAGACTAGACAGACAAGACTAGACAGACAAGACTAGACAGACAAGACTAGACAGACAAGACTAGACAGACAAGACTAGACAGACAAGACTAGACAGACAAAGACTAGACAGACAAGACTAGACAGACAAGACTAGACAGACAAGACTAGACAGACAAGACTAGACAGACAAGACTAGACAGACAAGACTAGACAGACAAGACTAGACAGACAAGACTAGACAGACAAGACTAGACAGACAAGACTAGACAGACAAGACTAGACAGACAAGACTAGAAAGACAACACTAGACAGACAAGACTAGACAGACAAGACTAGACAGACAAGACTAGACAGACAAGACTAGACAGACAAGACTAGACAGACAAGACTAGACAGACAAGACTAGACAGACAAGACTAGACAGACAAGGCTAGACAGACAAGACTAGACAGACAAGACTAGACAGACAAGACTAGACAGACAAGACTAGGCAGACAAGACTAGACAGACAAGACTAGACAGACAAGACTAGACAGACAAGACTAGACAGACAAGACTAGACAGACAAGACCAGACAGACAAGACCAGACAGACAAGACCAGACAGACAAGACTAGACAGACAAGACTAGACAGACAAGACTAGACAGACAAGACTAGACAGACAAGACTAGACAGACAAGACTCGACAGACAAGACTGGACAGACGAGACTACACAGACAAGACTAGACAGACAAGACTAGACAGACAAGACTAGACAGACAAGACTAGACAGACAAGACTAGACAGACAAGACTAGACAGACAAGACTAGACAGACAAGACTAGACAGACAAGACTAGACAGACAAGACTAGACAGACAAGACTTTTTTTTTTTTTTTTTTTTTTTTTTTTTTCGGGGCGTAGCTGTACTTTATACAGACAAGTGGTCCCCAGGAAACCAACCAGGCTCTCCGGAAACGCTTATCGCATGGCTTCAGAGTGCTGGTTGTTGTCATTTAGTCGCTGTAGTTAGTTTTGACTATACTTGGTCACTCGTCTCTTTCTCTCGTCTGTTTCTTTTGTCGATATTATTGTTCGGATAAGTCTGTGGATCTTGTCCCAATTTTCTTTATTTTCTAACATATAGGCCATGACTGTTCGTGCGTCAAAAGGTGTACCCATATTCTTTACAGCTTCATCCCTATCACTTTCCCATCTGTAGCATTCAAATATTGTGTGGTTTACTGTGTCTATTTCACCACAGTATACACAGGAATTATCCGATGATCTACCAATGTGGTGTAGAAAGTCATTGAAACAACCGTGACCAGTTAGAAATTGCGTAAGATGGTAACTAACTTCTCCGTGTTTCCTGTTGGTCCATACAGTTAAGTCTGGTATGAGTAGCCTAGTCCACTGGCCTTTCTCTGTATGTGACCATCTTTGCTGCCATTCGTTGAGGAGATTCACTCTAGCTTTCTGCCTGCGATTGTTGTGGCCTGCCTTGCTTATGTCTTTTCTTTCTTTTGCGAGCAAATCGATGGGTGCAATAGCGGCGACTACTAATGCTGCCTCTCCAGATACTGTACGGTATGCACTGCATATACGAAGTGCAATTTTACGTTGTACTGATTCCAATTTTTCTGCGCAGCTTCTTGTATTCATTTTTTCTGCCCAGAGTGGAGCTCCATATAACATAGCAGATTGTGCTACCATACCTAAGAGTTTACGCTTGGAGCTTCTGGGTCCCCCAACGTTTGGCATTATTTTTTCCATTGCTCCCAGTGTCTTTAATCCTTTTCCTGCAGCATCTGTGAGATGTGCAGAGAACGTAAGTCCTCTATCTATTAAAATGCCCAGGTATTTTATTTGTTGTTTTGGGATTATTTCCGTGGTTCCCACTTTAAATTTGATTGGCATAAGTTTCCTTTGTCCTGTCAAAAGGACTGCCTCGGTTTTTTCGGGTGCTAGCTTCAGTTTCCTCGTTGTAATCCACTGGGTTACCATACAGATTACGTGGTTTGCAGTACGCATTATTCCTTGTTCATTTTTTGCGGTTACGACCAAGGCTAAGTCGTCCGCGAAACCAATTAGCGTGGCGCCTTCAGGCAGCTTCATTCTTAAAATATCGTCGTATAAGACGTTCCATAGCGTGGGACCTAATATAGAGCCCTGTGGGACACCACAGCTTACCTCTACTTCTACCGTCTCATTTAGGGCCTGTAGTACTAGTTTTCTGTTGGTAAGGTAACTTCTTAACATTCGTAGTAGGTAAGGTGCTATACGTCTTCTTGTAAGTTCGCCCATTAGTTGTTCCCAGTTGGCAGTGTTGAATGCATTTTGCACATCAAAAGTTATTAGTGCACACATTTTTTTAGTCCTTTGTGTGCCGGCTTTAGCTTTCTCTGCTATTTTTTTTACTTCCTCTATTGCACCCATGGTAGATCTACCTTTACGGAACCCAAATTGCTTATCGGATAAACCCAGTCCGGCGTCAAGCTCCTTCTGTAATCTCCTCAGTAGTAGACTTTCTAACAGTTTACCCGACACATCTAGAAGGCATAGGGGCCTATAAGATGAAGGTTCTCCAACTGGCTCATCTCCCTTCCTAATAAAGACCAGTCTGGAACGCTTCCACTTGTCTGGAAAGTTTCCAGCAGTTAGGAGAGCATTCATTACTTCCAGAGTGAACATAGGTTCTTGCTGGGCGATGGTCTTAACTACTTCTGGTGGCACACCGTCTAGTCCCGGGGATTTTCCATCTCGGATGCGATTTGCCGCATTAGCTAGTTCCTCCTGGTTGAACAATGGAATTTCAACAACTTTAGGTTGTTGCCAAAGAAAGGGTTTTTGGCGTGGGAAAAGCACTTCGACTACCTGTAGCATTCCCTCCATCGTCATTTGCACGTTTGGATGTTGGATTTTGAGCCTTCTTTTGCACGTTTGAAACGCGTCTCCCCAAATATCGTCGTCGAGATCTTCACACAGTTTTCTCCAGTGATCCCGCTTAGCTTTGTTGATTAGGTATCGAAGATCCTTTTTAGCTTTTTTGTAAAGCGAATGAAGTGATTTCAAGACTTTGTCGGCCACTCCTTTTTTAGTACGGTGTCACTGATATTTTCTTCTGGCTGTGATACATTCAGCCCGCATGCTGGCGATTTCGTTGTTCCACCAATATACTAGTTTTCTCCTTGATGGTCCTCTATTCTTTTTTAAGGTTTCGTCACACGCCTTTTTCATGACTTCTACGAGCGTATCCGCGTTTCTTTTGTGCGTCCGTGCTATTTGCATTGCCAGGCTGCTTTTCATTTTTTCTTTATTGAATGCCTTTAGACTCCAGCCGTTAGTTCTTACATGGCTTATCTGCTTTGTGGCTTCTTCTATTTTGAATAGGATGTAGCGATGGTCGCTTAAACTCTCCCTCTCGAGCACACTCCAATCTATGATCATGTTAGATAAGTCGACTGTCGTAAAAGTAAGGTCTATTATGGATTGAGCGTTTCCCCTGACGAGCGTATGCGTAGCTCCTTTATTTTGAACGACGAGTTCTAATTCGGCTGCCCAGTCCATAACTAGATCACCTCTCTTGTCTACCTTTGGAGAACCCCAGTAGGGAGACTTGGCGTTGAAATCACCAGCAATTAGTGCCTTTTTACTTTGACCCCTTATTTCTTGATTTAATGCTTCTAGCGATTCATTCAGCTTCTCTATATTTTCATTTGGTGAGAAGTAGCAGCAGTATATAATATATTTCTGCAGCTCTATCCATACGAAACCAGGACCACTTCCTGTTTTAATCACCGGTATCTTGCGATTTAAAACTCTGATGGCTGCGTCCTTTCTATTGTCCGTGAACCAGTCTGCGTTCTCGACCAACTTCTTATTGGGTTCACTTACCAGTAATATGTCCGCTTTAAGTTCTAATGCCGTTGCGATTAAGAGGTCGTATGCTGCACGGCATCTCATAGCATTTATTTGTATGAACTGTATAGTCATTTCTGTGCCTTACTTTTGCGCCTAGCCTCCGATAGCGCCTTCTGGAAAATCGGGCACATTCCCGAATCTGCTCTGTGGCCCTTTACGTTGCATATGGGGCAAAACTCAGCTGCGTTGCAGTTCTGGGCAATATGACCTTCACGCCCGCATTTAAGACAAAGGTTTTGCCTGTCTGGGCCCTCGCATTCGTTGGCGAAGTGGCCAAAATTCCAACACCTGTGACATTTAATTATATTAATTCTTTCTCTTATCCTGCACTGAATTATGCCCACTTTTATTCTACCGATTTTTAGTAGCTTTTCTGCTACTTCTTTGTTGGCTGAAATGGTTGCAGCTTGGCTGTCTCCATATGCCGGTCTAAGGTTTAGGACCTTTGTTTGACAGTTGTCTTCTCCGACAAAGTTTTGTATTGCCTGTAGTATTTCTTCTTGGGTAGTTATCGCGTCTAGATCCTTTATGTGTAGTAGCACATCGTCTCTTTTTACTCGTACCTGAGCTGCAGAGCATTTGCTTTTTATTTCGTCCCTGGGCTTTACCGCTTTCCACCTCTAGAAGTAATTCGCCCGTTTTAGCTTTCCTGGCTCCCGTAATAACCGTTCCAGGTGATTCGAGGTCAACATTTGATCTCACCATTTTTAGGAGGTCTGCATAAGTACTGCCGTCGGCTTTAACCATGACCGCCTCGGTTTTTTTGCTCTTTCTTCCTCCTTGGTTTGTTTTTCCCTTTACTTCAGTAGTTGGTTTGCCTTTTTTGACCACTTCCGTCCAGTCTGTGTTGTTCTTCCCTTGCTCCTGCTGCTGTTTTGCGATTTGCGGTTTGATTGGACAGTATACCCTTATCTCTATATCAGTCCTGGAAAATATAAATTCTAGCGCTTTCTTCATAATTAGCCAGTCAGATTCTCTGGGTCGGTGAAAAGCTAGCTTCTTTCGACCATTTTGGTCACTTGTCTGCTTTAGTTTTTGAAGACACGTATACAGATCTTTTTTATCTGTCTCATCCGTTTGAGCCTTCCTGGTAACCATTTGGTGTACATAGCGTTCTTCTGTTTTGATTTCTCCGTTTTCATCTGGTATGCCGATGGTGTGTTTTAGATAGACAACTCTACCCGGCTTTGGTGCCTGTCTTAGCATTTCCTCCGGTCTTGCATAGGCCTCCGTCAATGCCCTTGGTACTCCCTGATCAGGATGCAGATTCTCGTCGACGCACCACACGATATCCCATTCCGAGGCTGTCGCGAGCGCATGTCCGTGTCCTTCTTTCACTTTTGTAAAGATGTGACGCGGCCAGTCTTTATCGGCGATCTCCAAGAATTCTTCGTATGTCTTGCCATTTGATATTTTGTCAAGCAGTGCGTCGTCCTCTTCAGATATGCTTGTTTGCGTGCTTGCATTACAGGTCATTGGCCCTTGCTTTTGTTCGTTTCTTTTTTCCTGCAGATGAGTATGGGTCAATTGCCCGCTGACCCATATTCTCTCTAGAGATCCCGTTAGGTTCCATATCTCCTCAGTGACTTTTTTTATTTCATTTTTCGTACTTGGACTTTCTTTGACTATCTTTCTTAATTCTTGCGACCTTGCGATTATCTTACGGGTAATTACTTCAAGATCTTTACTCGGGTCTATTGCTGGACTTTTTTCCCAGATGTCTTGTCTCTTTCTCTTAGCCTGCTGCTCCTCTGTAGAGGAGATGCTGGGTTTACAGGTCAAAGAGATAGATCTTTCCCTGAATGTTTTATTTGGTGGCGTCCTTTGTACGCCATCCTTTCTCGCGAAGGGATTTTCCACGTCCGAGTTTTCAGATTTATCTCCCATATCGTGCAAGTTTCCTCCCTTCGGTCCGGAACCAGTGTTTTTAATTCAGAATTTATTTTCTGTATATTAATAGGCCAGGATATATCCGAATAACTAGCGGTTTGATGTTTTAATTTTTTTTCCTATAAGACCACTAGATTTTCCTGATAAGACCACTAAAAAGTTGAGAAGATAAAGTTTCTTCGTTCAGAAATATTTTTAAAAAGATTTTTCTGCCGCTCGAAATCGAACCGGCACCGCCGGCGTCGAAGTGCTCCACCTTATGCTATGAGCCACACGACTTACGAATAATAAATTTTTAAAATGCTCGACAACAATAGAAATTATATTTATATATACATTTTTTTCAGCAATAAGAAAAAAAACACCAAAACTAAAAAATCAATTGTTATTTCTTAACTTATCAATTATATCCAGTCATATCTCTAACTATATACACAATATTATCCCACAAAGTCACAAAAGTAATGTATCACACACACACACGAGTCCTATCTCTTAAAAACAAAATTTTATCGCCACGAGGTTATAACCAAAAAATTATAATAAAAGCGAGTCCTGTATCTTTTATTTAATTTCACTATTAACGAGTCCTATCTCCTAGCACTATTTTATGTTGTTCTATTCACGTAAAGCAACACAAGCTAATAGCACTATTTTTTACATTTGTTTTTGTTTTTATCACTATGAATTTGCCACTAAGAACTTTACGCGTCACCGCGCGACCTTCTCCGTCCGTCAGACAGACAAGACTAGACAGACAAGACTAGACAGACAAGACTAGACAGACAAGACTAGACAGACAAGACTAGACAGACAAGACTAGACAGACAAGACTAGACAGACAAGACTAGACAGACAAGACTAGACAGACAAGACTAGACAGACAAGACTAGACAGACAAGACTAGACAGACAAGACTAGACAGACAAGACTAGACAGACAAGACTAGACAGACAAGACTAGACAGACAAGACTAGACAGACAAGACTAGACAGACAAGACTAGACAGACAAGACTAGACAGACAAGACTAGACAGACAAGACTAGACAGACAAGACTAGACAGACAAGACTAGACAGACAAGACTTTTTTTTTTTTTTTTTGCACGTGCGAGTGGTAGTGTGGGGCTGCCCCCCAAAAGGGGCGACCCACTAAAAAACCCCCACCATTCAGACCCCCCAGTCAAAACCAGAGAGAACGTGATGGAATCCAAAATTTGGCATAACTTCACCACGTTCCTCCCCCTTTCATATCCAAAGCATTCATCCATTCATTCGTTGTGCCGGGCGCGTCGTTAATCGCCGTGCCCCCCCTCACATAAGAGTTTACAATAAATTTGTGCGCCCCCTTCGCACTAAGGGGGGCCCGGCGATGGCACGCTCGGCTCGCGCGTAGCAACTCCTCGACCCGCCTTACGCTCGTCCCTTTCATCCTTCTCCTTTCTTCTCATTATATAACCTATCATTCCAGTCAGCACGCCCCATTCATACTCACTGCGGAGCATAATTCTCACCATACTCTCCTTGTTCACATTCTCTCTCACCTTGCATTCTGCGGCTCTCCTCATTCTCTCCCATCTCGTACACTCGAAGATGGTATGCTCCGCAGTGTCCTCAGTCGCTCCACAGTACCTACAGTGCGCCTCAACCAGTTTCCCGATGCGCACCAGGTAAGACCCAAAGCATCCATGCCCCGTAAGCGCCTGGGTGAGGTGATAATTCACCTCCCCGTGCCCACGGTTGACCCATTCATCGATAGTCGAAATCAGTTGCCTGGTCCAGGCTCCCTTTTCCGACCCCTGCCATAGCTCTTGCCATACACGCATTGTTTTTTCCCTTTCATTTCTAGGGTCATTACCTCCCCAAACTCTCACCCTTTCATGCGCCAGAAGGTCTAACGGGATAACTCCAGCAACGACCGCCACGGCGTCGCCAGAAACAGTCCTGTATGCGCTGCACACACGCAGCAGCATACACCTTTGCACTCTCATCAGTCTCGCTCTATAACATTCAATCCTGAACGCATTTATCCATGCCGGCACCCCATACAGGAGAATGGAGTGCACGACCGCATTCATAACCCTCCTCTTGGAGGCCAACGTCCCACCTATGTTGGGCATCAGCCGTCCAAGGGCTCTCACACATGCTGTAGCCTTGCTCACCACCCAAGTGACCTGATCGGACACCCTGAGATTTCGCTGGAGCTCTACCCCAAGGTATCTTACAGATTCCCGAGCCGGTACGTCAACTGTCCCCATTCGCACGGTCAATTCACGCAGCTTTCTTCTCCCAATTAGCAGGACCGCCTCGATTTTGTGGGGAGCCAGAGCAAGCCCTTTCTACCCCATCCACCGATCAATCCTACCAATTGCCTCATTCATTATCGCTTTCAGACTTTCTTCTGTTCTTGCGACAGCGACCACCGCTAAGTCATCAGCGTACCCTACGAGTGTAACCCCGTCTGGCAGCCTCAATCTCAAAACCTCATCATAAAATATGTTCCACAGTATCGGCCCAAGAACCGAGCCCTGTGGAACACCCGCACTCATTTTGAAGATTTTACCTTCCACAGGCACACTCCCTATCATTCAAGCAGCTCCCCACCATCTTCGAAGGTAGGGAGGTACCCCCTTTAGTTCCAAAGCCTTCATGATTCCGCCCCATGGGACCGAATTGAAGGCATTTTTCACGTCCAGGGTTACAAGCACGCAGTAGCTACGGGTACGCCATGGACCCGTATTTGCTAACCTTGCTCTCTCTATCACACGCATCATTGCGTTCACCGTAGTGCGGCCGCCTCTGAACCCATACTGTTCCTCTGAAAGACCCCCTGCCCTCTCGAGATCCTCATTTATCCTAGCTCCGATCATACTCTCAAACATCTCCGCTATCCCATTCAGTAGGCAGATTGGCCTGTAATTGGCTTCCTCTCCTTCCTTTCGCTCTTTTTCAATCATCACCAATCTCGCTCTCTTCCACTCTTTGGGGAAACTGCCATTCATCAACAATTCATTCATCATGCTCAAGCACATGTCCTCGCACACATGCCCAAACACCTTGCACGCTTCGGGTGGGACACCATCAGGACCCGGTGCTTTTCCCTCCTTCATCCGGCCAACTGCACACTGCAGTTCGGCCGAAGTAAAAAGGGGCGCCGATCTCCATCCCACAGGTTCCAGCCAGTTCATTCGCTCATGTACTGGGAACAGCTTCTTGACTTCCGTCATTAGGCTATCCCCCCGGAGAGTATTAACCCTTTGCGCAATTTTCCTGGTGACGATCTTATAGCCGTCACCCCAGATGTTATTATTCAACTCTTCGCAGAGCACTCTCCAAGCTTCTTGCTTGGAGTTCGCGATGGCTCTGCGAAGTTCCCTGCGTGCCAAGTTATACCTCCTTCTGCACTCCTCACGCACTTCCTCATTTGCTCGCCTATTGCTCCTTACCATGCATCTCCTTTCACGCAAACAGGTTTTACGCTTCTCAGCTACCTGCTCATTCCACCAGTAAACTGGCTTCCTGCCTCTGACGCCCCTCCGTTTTCTCCGAAACACCGCATCACAGGCCTCGTAAAGAACTGCTTCGCAGGAGCTCTGCAATCCATTTTCGAGGCCTGTCCTTTCAGCCAGCTCTTTCATGACGTCTCCCAATCTTTCTAGTAGACTCTTGTCCACTCTCCATCCATTTGTTTCAATTGCAACCGGTCCCTCAGAAACATCCTCTCGTACGTCGAAGCGAATATCCTGGTGATCACTCAGATTCTCTCCCTCTCTGACACGCCACTCTTTCACTCTGCCTGCAATCCGTGAGGTGCTAAAAGTGATGTCTATGAAAGACATACTTTCGCCCCGCACGAAGGTTGGCACATTTCCACGGTTGTGAACCACCAGGTCTTCCTCTGCCAGCCACTCTTCCATCATTCTCCCTCTCTCATCCTCTCTAGGGGATCCCCACCAAGCGGACTTGGCGTTGAAATCCCCCCCCGACAACAATCTCTTTGGACCAGCTTTTCATACTGGTCCTTAGCTCATCCATAAAAGCTACAAACTGCTCTAACGTTATGTTAGGCGAGATGTAGCACCCATACAGGACCCAGTTTTCCCATTCAACCCACACATATCCATTTCCACATCCACACTTAACCATAGGATTTTCCGATTGGAAAATCCTAACAGCAACATTCTTACACTGGTCCACGTGCCAGCCTCCGTTACCAATAGTCCGAAGATTTGGTTCGGAGACAATGGCCACATCCACTCTCTCATCATGCACCGTCTTCCATACCAGCTCCATTGCAGCCGCACTCCTATTTGAGTTCGTCTGCAATACTAGCATATTCTGTTTCTTTGGGACGTCCCTTTCATACCCTCCCTGCACAGTTTCCTGTACGCAGGGCAGTCCATGGAGTCCGCCCTATGCCCACTCACTCCGCACACGAAGCACTTAGCCTCTTTGGCTGTGCACTCGTGTGCTTTGTGCCCGCTTTCATCGCATCGCAAACACGCATTCTTTCGCTCTATTCCCTTGCACGCTGCCGCCAGGTGCCCAAAGCCAAGGCATCTGTAGCACCTGATCGGCTTATTGTCTTCGGTCACTCGGCACTTGATCCATCCAACTTTTATTCTGCCTTTCTCCAGTATGGTTTGTGCCGCTCTTACTGGAAGAGTGACATCTGCCAAACTGGCCCCTCCGCGCACTGTGCGGAGAGACTTTACCACACACTCCTTACATTCAGCGGCCTTCTGAATGTCTCCTTTCACCTCATCGGTGGTGGTAGCCTCATCCATGCCCCTAACAAGGACATTTCTGAGCCCCACCTCCGTCCTGACATCCCTTACAGCCTCAGTCACTAGGGCCATTCGCTCTGCCAGTCGCTTCTTTTCCCCATCATCATTCACTCTGACGATGAGGTTCCCAGCGTGGGTTTTCCTCATCGCCCTTACATTTATATCATCCATATCAACTTCCTTCTTAAGGAGATTCACCATATGGGCGTAAGAAACACCCTCTGCCCTCCTCACCAGTAAGGTTTCTGCCTTTCTGGTGCCTCCGGCCCCTTCCACTCTGGGCTTTTGGCCCTCCGCATTCATCCAGCACAGGGTTATCTCAACTCCTGTGCCACGCCACACGCATTCAGCCATCTTTCGTACCAGCCACATATTAAGGTTACCAGCCACACCGATAGCGAACCTCTTTCTCTCAGTCTTCTCACAAAGACCTTTCATTCTTAATAAGGTCTCGAACGCCTTTTATTCGGCGCCTTCGACCTTATTATCATCCAGACGGGCGATGACGTGGTACTTCCTCTCGGAGTCCAACGACTCATCGCCTCCCATGCATACAACATTCTCGCTCTTGATGTAGGCCACGGAGCCTACATTCAAGCCTTCAGCCACCCGCTTGGCCTGGGGGAGCTGGTCGAGCATCCCCCAGCCCAGTTGTCCACAGTTATCCCCTTTCTCTCCTGCAACCAACAGGAGTACATCCTCGTCCCTGACCAGAGAGCCCTTAGCCATCTTCACCACAGTGAAGGCGTCCTCGGACCACCTCTCCCTGGCCAGGGACATGTACTCCTGCACATTCATGCCCGGCTTCAGCGCACTGGCGATACTACATTCAGCCTCCGTTTGGGTGCTGACTTCCTTGCATGCCACACTTACTGTTTGGACTTCGGTGTCGTATAACACCTTTTCAACGGGCAAGAAACGGTGCTCTTCCAGCCAAGTGGTCACGGAGTTGCGGGAAAAGACATTAGTTGTCTTTTTAACTCGTGCTGCCGCGTCTTTAACTTCCTTCTTGGTGCTACTGCCTCCAGCAATAGCCCTTTCCAAGTCCTCAACTTGTCTGGTAAGTGCTCCAATCGCTTCCACGATTGTAAAAGCGATCGAGCACTCCGTCTTCTTGTACGCGTCCACATCGTCCGTGGATCGGTCTGCCACTTTCCGTTTTTTATTGGTTTCCCCAATAGATTGGCTTCTCGCCTGACTGTCCATTTCCCCTACACCCCTACATACTTTTTGTTTTGTGAAAAATCCATAGTGAATCCTCCACAAAACCAAAAATAAATTCAGAAAATTCTCCCCTCCTGGGGGTGGATGAAAAAATTTGCCGCAGATAAAGTGCTGCAGTAAATGCAAAAACGTCTGCGGCGTTGAATTATCCTTATCTCCGTATACACGAGATAAGGAGTGAAAAGAAAAAGAGTAAGAATTTTAAGAATATAAAAAAACTCACGCCACGTGCTGTGACTCAAAACTATTTAGCTTACAATTAAAGAAAACTAAAAAACGCCGCTATTAAAGAAAAAGTAAATCTCTACAAAGAGAAAGAAACAAACCAAAATGCACTAACCTGGATTGCAATTAAATAACTTATAAATAAAAACTTATAAACCAACTTATTAATCACAAACATGTGGAGCACTCGGCTGCACGTCTACTCGCTTCCGCGTCTCGTACGCGTCTCGTCAGACGGACAAGACTAGACAGACAAGACTAGACAGACAAGACTAGACAGACAAGACTAGACAGACAAGACTAGACAGACAAGACTAGACAGACAAGACTAGACAGACAAGACTAGACAGACAAGACTAGACAGACAAGACTAGACAGACAAGACTAGACAGACAAGACTAGACAGACAAGACTAGACAGACAAGACTAGACAGACAAGACTAGACAGACAAGACTAGACAGACAAGACTAGACAGACAAGACAAGACAGACAAGACTAGACAGACAAGACTAGACAGACAAGACTAGACAGACAAGACTAGACAGACAAGACTAGACAGACAAGACTAGACAGACAAGACTAGACAGACAAGACTAGACAGACAAGACTAGACAGACAAGACTAGACAGACAAGACTAGACAGACAAGACTAGACAGACAAGACTAGACAGACAAGACTAGACAGACAAGACTAGACAGGCAAGACTAGACAGACAAGACTAGACAGACAAGACTAGACAGACAAGACTAGACAGACAAGACTAGACAGACAAGACTAGACAGACAAGACTAGACAGACAAGACTAGACAGACAAGACTAGAGAGACAAGACTAGACAGACAAGACTAGACAGACAAGACTAGACAGACAAGACTAGACAGACAAGACCAGACAGACAAGACTAGACAGACAAGACTAGACAGACAAGAATAGATAGACAAGACTAGACAGACAAGACAAGACAGACAAGACTAGGCAGACAAGACTAGACAGACAAGACTAGACAGACAAGACTAGACAGACAAGACTAGACAGACAAGACTAGACAGACAATACCAGACAGACAAGACTAGACAGACAAGACTAGACAGACAAGACTAGACAGACAAGACTAGACAGACAAGACTAGACAGACAAGACTAGACAGACAAGACTAGACAGACAAGACTAGACAGACAAGACTAGACAGACAAGACTAGACAGACAAGACTAGACAGACAAGGCTAGACAGACAAGACTAGACAGACAAGACTAGACAGACAAGACTAGACAGACAAGACTAGACAGACAAGACTAGACAGACAAGACTAGACAGACAAGACTAGACAGACAAGACTAGACAGACAAGACTAGACAGACAAGACTAGACAGACAAGACTAGACAGACAAGACTAGACAGACAAGACTAGACAGACAAGACTAGACAGACAAGACTAGACAGACAAGACTAGACAGACAAGACTAGACAGACAAGACTAGACAGACAAGACTAGACAGACAAGACTAGACAGACAAGACTAGACAGACAAGACTAGACAGACAAGACTAGACAGACAAGACTAGACAGACAAGACTAGACAGACAAGACTAGACAGACAAGACTAGACAGACAAGACTAGACAGACAAGACTAGACAGACAAGACTAGACAGACAAGACTAGACAGACAAGACTAGACAGACAAGACTAGACAGACAAGACTAGACAGACAAGACTAGACAGATAAGACTAGACAGACAAGACTAGACAGACAAGACTAGACAGACAAGACTAGACAGACAAGACTAGAAAGACAAGACTAGACAGACAAGACTAGACAAACAAGACTAGACAGACAAGACTAGACAGACAAGACTAGACAGACAAGACTAAACAGACAAGACTAGACAGACAAGACTAGACAGACAAGACTAGATAGACAAGACTAGACAGACAAGACTAGACAGACAAGACTAGACAGACAAGACTAGACAGACAAGACTAGACAGACAAGACTAGACAGACAAGACTAGACAGACAAGACTAGGCAGACAAGACTAGACAGACAAGACTAGACAGACAAGACTAGACAGACAAGACTAGACAGACAAGACTAGACAGACAAGACTAGACAGACAAGACTAGACAGACAAGACTAGACAGACAAGACTAGACAGACAAGACTAGACAGACAAGACTAGACAGACAAGACTAGACAGACAAGACTAGACAGACAAGACTAGACAGACAAGACTAGACAGACAAGACTAGACAGACAAGACTAGACAGACAAGACTAGACAGACAAGACTAGACAGACAAGACTAGACAGACAAGACTAGACAGACAAGACTAGACAGACAAGACTCAAACAAGAATTATCTGAAAGAAAAAAATATTATTTCGGTAACATGCGAGCAGCTGAATTCAAAACGACCTGAAGAATATTCTTCCTTCAGAATATCGGCACCTTTTGAATATCTTGAGGTGCTAAATAAACCGGAAATGTGGCCTAAAAATACTTACTTCACTGCGTGAATCTGTTTTTTATAAGACGCGAAAAAATAATAACCACAAATTAATAGATATAACAACAAAATCCTCAGTAAACACCAGATTAGCTTTTTTGAATGTACAAAGTATAAAACAAAAATTGAACGAATTAGAAATTTTAACTTCCGAATTAAAACCGGAAATCCTATGTTTAGCCGAGACATGGCTATCCGATATCTCAGTAAAACAAATTCGTATTGAAAATTACTCCCTTATCAGCTCATTTTGCCGAAGAAACTCTATTGGGGGCGGTGTGGCTATTTGGACAAAACTCAACTTACACTGTAAAGAAATTTTGAACCTTCCATCGGTAGAGAAACAACTCGAAATGTGTGGTATAGAATCGAAGATATTGAAACATAAAATAGCCATTATTACCATATATAGGCCACCTTTAGGTTGCTATGCCACATTTTTATCCATCCTGGAAAATACTTTAGATAATATTTTCAATATATACGATGAGATAATGGTTGTTGGCTATTTTAATATCCATTTTGATAAAACATCAAAAGAAAAATTTAATATAATAAATTTAATCCGATCGTATGGTTTGGAGGGTCTGGTGAAGGATTTCACACGAATTACACCAACCTCGAAAAGCTCAATTGATAACATATTTTGTCGTCGAAACTATATATCAAGCTTAGATATCCAAGACACCACAATCTCAGATCATAGGATCTTACTCCTCAACGACGTACAAAATAGCCATCGAGAGAAACAGCAATATAAATATGTCAGAAACTTCTGCGTAGGGAACAAAGAAAAGTTCCAATTAGCGCTGAAAGAGGAATCCTGGGAGAGTTGTCTTTCCAATGAAGACTGTGATGAGAAAGCCTCGGAACTTGTGAAGACCTTACAGTACCATTTTTATAAAAATTTTCCCTTAATGAGAAGAAAGATTGCGTCAAAGCCTTGGATTACGGAAGAACTCAGAATATCCAGTCGCAAGCTTCGAGACCTGTTTGTGATGCAGAGAAAGTTCCCGATATTTAAAATGAAATACACTCAAGAGAAAAAAAGACATACAAAACTGATAAATCAAACAAAAAGAAATTATTATACAACAAAAATAGAGAGAGCTACAAACAAACAAAAAGCACTATGGGGCACAATAAACGAATTGGCTAACAAATTTAAAGGTGAGAGCTCAATAATATTAAATGACAATAACAAAACCATTGTCAATACAGAAGAAATTGCAAGTAGTTTTAATATCTTTTTTAAGAATGCACCAGAGCAGGTCCTAAAAAACATAGAATCTCTAAATATTAACAGCAACCACTTTACCCAAAATCCTAACAGTATGTTTCTTGAAGAAATGTCAGATTTCGAAATTAGGGATATTATTAATACGTTAAAAAATAAAGCAAATGCGGGGCCGGATGACTTGCCATGCAATTTAATTAAAGAATTCTACACTGAACTAATCGTCCCGATAAAAAATCTTGTAAATACTTCTTTTAAAAATGAAATTTTTCCAAAGATTTTAAAAACGTCTATGATAATCCCAGTCTTCAAAAGGGGAGATAAATCGGCCATGGACAATTATAGGCCAATAGCTTTGATATCAGTTATAGCTAAAATCACCGAGTACTGCATGATAAAAAGATTGATGTCATTTATAACAAAGTTCAAAATTATACCCAGTCAGCAGCATGGCTTTTGCAAATCCAGATCAACAATTTCTGCAATAGAGCAAGTCTACACCAAAGTAATAAATGAATTAGATAAGGGAAAATGCCCGGTGGGCATTTTCTGTGATTTATCTAAAGCATTTGACTGTGTAGATCACAATAAGATGATCGAAAAACTGGAAATATATGGGATTCGTGGCAAAACAGGTAGATGGTTCCAATCATACCTTTCGAACCGTTCACAATATGTTAAGATAAGAAATTCTACCTCCGAAACCATATCTACTTTTGTAGGGTTGCCACAAGGAACCATCCTAGCCCCAATATTATTCTCAATCTACACAGCGGACTTGATAGACTACATTGGTGCTGATTATTGTACTCTGTACGCGGACGATACTAGTGTCATTGTCTCTGGATCTACTTTACTGGAATCTAAGATTGCTGCCCAAGGTATACTACAAAAGTTGCAGCAATGGTTTGCTGCAAACAACCTACTTTTGAATCCACTCAAAACTAAATACATTAGTTTCCGTACCCACAGAAGCAGACACAATGATGATATAGATATATCAATCAACAACAACAGAATTGAAAGAACCGATAATGTAAAGTTCCTTGGTGTATACCTAGAAGAGCATCTTAATTGGAAAATTATGACTGACGAGATCGTTAGAAAAATCAATGGAAAAGTATATCTACTAAGACGCGTGAAAGAATTAATAGTTAAAGACGTGTTACTAAATGTATACCACGCTGAAATCCAAGCGATTCTAGCGTATGGGATAATACTTTGGGGATCGTCACCACACGTGAAAGCAGTGTTTATTGCCCAGAAGAGAATTATTCGGACTCTTTCGGGAATTAAGAATTACAGTTCATGTAAACCGGAATTCATAAAGTTAAATGTTTTAACAGTGCCGTGCTTATATATGTGGGAAGTAGCATGTTACATACACAAAAACACACAGTTATTGCCTAAAAATGAAGATATCCACAAACTAAATACAAGAAATGCCTCTAATTTAAGGACGATAAGGAACAACCTCACCTTGTCCAGTGGAGCTCCCATGCGCTTAGGAATTATAATTTTCAACAAGTTACCGTCAGAAATAAAAGAAGAAGGAAATTATAAGTTTTTTAGAAAAAAAGTAAAAGACTTTCTCTTAAGGAGCTGTTTTTATTCAATAGAAGATTTCCTGGAGGGTTAAATGTTTTTAATAGCTCTAAATTTAAATTAATTTTAGCTTAGCCAATTCCTGGTTGTTATTGTTGTTACTGTTTACTACACTTTAATTTGGTTTAAAACTTTTAGTTATATGAAAACATTGAAAATTATGCTTATGTTTATTAGATTTAGCATGATTTAAGAATAAGTTTCAGTTATGTTATATTCTCGTCTTATATGTACCTGTAAATCAAAATATTCAATAAATATTTGATTTGATTTGATTTGACTAGACAGACAAGACTAGACAGACAAGACTAGACAGACAAGACTAGACAGACAAGACTAGACAGACAAGACTAGACAGACAAGACTAGACAGACAAGACTAGACAGACAAGACTAGACAGACAAGACTAGACAGACAAGACTAGACAGACAAGACTAGACAGACAAGACTAGACAGACAAGACTTGACAGACAAGACTAGACAGACAAGACTAGACAGACAAGACTAGACAGACAAGACTAGACAGACAAGACTAGACAGACAAGACTAGACAGACAAGACTAGACAGACAAGACTAGACAGACAAGACTAGACAGACAAGACTAGACAGACAAGACTAGACAGACAAGACTAGACAGACAAGACTAGACAGACAAGACTAGACAGACAAGACTAGACAGACAAGACTAGACAGACAAGACTAGACAGACAAGACAAGACAGACAAGACTAGACAGACAAGACTAGACAGACAAGACTAGACAGACAAGACTAGACAGACAAGACTAGACAGACAAGACTAGAAAGACAAGACTAGACAGACAAGACTAGACAGACAAGACTAGACAGACAAGACTAGACAGACAAGACTAGACAGACAAGACTAGGCAGACAAGACTAGACAGACAAGACTAGACAGACAAGACTAGACAGACAAGACTAGACAGACAAGACTAGACAGACAAGACTAGACAGACAAGACTAGACAGACAAGACTAGACAGACAAGACTAGACAGACAAGACTAGACAGAGAAGACTAGACAGGCAAGACTAGACAGACAAGAGTAGACATATAATACTGGGCAGACAAGAATAGACTGACAGGATTAGACAGTCTAGAGATACAAGAGTAGATAGACACTACACCCTTTTCCTCTTGACTTTTAGTATGCGCCCTCCCCCGTATCGCACATTTAGCATTTCGTCGGGATGCGCAGCCCGGACGGTTACTGCTCCCTCGACGGGGATTCGAACCCCGGTCTCTGCTTGTCAGGTGGATATGTTGTCCACTCAGCAGTATAGATAGACAAGACTAGATAGACGAGACTTTAAAGCAGAAAAGGCTAGACAAGGTTCGACAAGGCGGATAAGTTTAGAGATACAGGACTAGATTTACAAAATTAGCAATCAAGAGTGAATTAGACTAGTCAGGATGTAATAAATATTATCTCATAAATAAAGTTTAAATTATTTAATTTTATTCCAAATTGTAATTTCAATTCATCTGAACTAAAACAACTGTTTCTACGCCGTCACACTTGCAGATAAAAAGTGTATATAAATAGATCATCATACGATATCGGAATTCATTTTAATGGGTAATTATAACCGAACCCAAGCATTTAGTGATAACACGGACCCCTCAGTTCGAGATAAGCAGTTTGACCTTAAATATTTTTTTTTGTTATTGTTTTTAATGTTACTTCATAAAACTCAACAATTTTAGTTGTTTTAGTTTAGTTATGTATTAATGTAGTAGTTATTAATGTAGTTATGTTTTAAAATTATTGTGCGAGTTACGCACATTTAGTTGAAATAATTTATATTTTTCGTTGAAATTTACTTTTATATTGCGATAATATTAGACAAACGTTAATATTTCCAAAGATTCTTTTTGTTGCAATAATAATATTTACTTTTGTTGCATTGAGATTTAATTTGCATGATATTTGTTTATTTTATGATTTTTCTGATTTATTTATTGATTTTAGGGAATAGAAGATATTACGTATTTGTTATTTTTAAAATGTTGAATATTAAAATAAGGAAGCTATTATTTTATAGGCAATTTCAATGAATCTATTTGAAAGCTCCCTCATTAAAAAACCTATTTCAATTCGTTCATATTATTTATACCAATTTTGCTAGATTTTTTTTGTAGATTTTTCTTATGTATGATCCAATGTGGATACAGGGTTATTAACTACCCTTCAAACACTGTGGCTAAGTGGCCTATTGAATTTGGCCCACATTTTTCACTTCATAGGCCCAGAAACCCAGGTGTTATTTAAATTGGCGTTAATTAAGTACACATTTGTCTTCTGGTACTAATGCGACCGACACTTCTCTCCGGTAGCGAACCCCGATATGTAGTTAACTCTGTAGACTACGAGGCCGACTAGCATTGTTGCTAATATACCTCTTTTTTTAACTATTTGCTTTGCGAATTTTTTTCATTTTTAACTACGTAATGTTCTGATTTAAAACATACTGATAGTTATTGTTAGCATTAAGATAAAATGTAAAGACGTAAATGGCTGTATTGGCTATTTTGTAAATGACAATTCCTTCCTTTCTTGGAAGGAATTGTCTTTGAAAACAATTTAATATATAACCAAGAGATTTGTTAAAAACAAAAAATAAGATAAATTGTTAAAATAGCTTGTTCATTATTTTTAAATCAGAGTTTTCTTTGTAATTTTACACAAATTGATAAAGCACTTTGAGAATGGGTAATTTATACATCAAAACAGTTCTTAATAATAAATCAACGTTCAATCAACTAGAGTTAAGCTGTGTTTACATTGAAGTCGATCCGCATTTGGATCAAATGCATTCTCGTAGTAAATACGGATTCAGGTCATATAAAAATAGAGATTTTATGGTACCATTCTTACAATATCTTCGTTCTAATGTGGCAGCTTTGATAGAATTTCAAATATTTAAACATTTATTTTATTTAGTCTCTATAAATAAAATAAATCGGACACATGGTAAGAAGATCATATTTATATTTGATGCCCTGTATCGAAAAGGGATGTATGTCCAAAATTCTATTTTTAAGGAGCAAAAACGAATTTACATGTCAATTAGAGGAATTTCATCCCTATTTTTTGTAATATATATATATATATATACATATATATATATATATATATATATATATATACATATATATATATATATATATATATATATATATATATATATATATATATATATATATATATATATATATATATCATACACTCGAGCACTTCGCGGTGAATAAACATGCGTTTAATGTGGCATTAAAGCTCATCACAAACACGTTGGATCTCAAAAATCTATACTTTCATACACATAAATTCATGTTCCACAAAAAACTCAAAAAACATTTTTGCGATAGATTCCTTCTCGACGCAGGATTTAATTTCATAAGTGAATAAAATAACTAAATCCATTTGGATTGGATTTGGTTAAATACACATAACGTTAACAATTTAATCCGGGAGTTATCAAACTGGCTACCGCGAGGGGTGTCAGGGGTGCCGCGGCAATAATCAAGTATCGACAGATACAGGGTCAAGTCATTTAAGGAAAATGAACTAAATTTCCCATAAACATAAAGGAGAAATTCTTCCAAACTGTTTCATTCATCGTATTAAAGACCAATGAGAATTAAATTTGCATTTGCAAAATTAAGGATATCTACCTAATATAATTTCAATAAATTTCACATTTTATTTAAAGGTAAACATAATTTCAAATTAGTTTTATTATTTGCATTACTTTCAACTAGTAATTACATATCCATTCTTCTCTAATTACATATCCATTTATGGTATTAGGTTTGTAATTTTCCAAATTAAGTGCTCTTTTTAAGTAGTTGAAAATGTAGTAGTTTGAACGGGTTCAAGCAGTGGGTCCCAAAATACATTTTTCAAATTTCCCAAAGAAATGTTTATTCATATTAAGGAAGTACAAATTACCTCACTGAAGCAAATTTACCTGTTACCAAACAACATATTTGGTAACTTTATTGAAATACTTATTAGGTAATAAATATAATTATAAGAAAGAACAACTGCAAATTTTTTATTTACAATAGTAAAAATATTTTTAAAATTGACCAAAGTATTTGTTTAAAAAAATCTTATCAATTTTTTAAGACACTTACAGCCGGCATACAATCCAATAATATTGTGTGACCCTGTAACATTAAAGACGATTTTTTTAACTAATTGTAAGAGACAAAATAAATATTTGTTTACTTAATGCTTGGCAGGGGGCAGGGTTAAGAGTCGTAAAATGTGCCGATTACTGCAAGTCAAAATTGATTATTATTTCGATAATTAGACCAAAGATCACGCACTTTATTGCGTGATTGCTAAACGGGAATATTTTAATTTCAGTTTTTTTTTCTTTGCTTTATTATAAATTAATCGGTTGGCGCTGCATCAGCTGGTGGTGCTTCTTCCTCAGGCGCCAGCTCTGCTTCGACTTCCTTCGGTTCTGCAGTTTCAGAAAGACCTTCCTTTGATTTGTTTTCAACCGCTCCCTCGCCTATTTCTCCTAATTCGCCGCCCTCGTCCTCCAGGTTCATAGGCTGTTCACCTTCTTCTACTGCCACTTGAGAAGCCGTTTCTTCAGGAATGTTACTATTTACTGAGATGGCTCTAAATTTTGAATATTTATAAAATAATAACTTGTCATCATAATAATTTAAAGAAATACTTTTCTTGTTTAGATACCGACGATCGAACTGTATTTTTACTCCTTCCAGATCCGGTCGATGTCTTTCCTTCAACGCTAGATCCTGAAAATAAGTAAATATGTAATAACTAATATTTACATTTCTATATAATCCCATTTACTTTTTGCGGATCCATCACTAGGTCTGGTTCCTGCACCAGTTAAGGATCCTGAAAATACACAGCTTTTTAAATATATATATATATATATATATATATATATATATATATATATATATATATATATATATATATATATATATAATAATGCGCTCAATTTAAACACGCTATAATGATAGAAAATTTTACTGTATGTACAAAAATACGAATATCACGTAAATAGAAACAAACAAAAATCTGAGTGGTTTAGGTCTTGTCCTCTTAGGATATTTTTTTTAAATTTAGATTTGAGGTTCAAAATTTGATGTTTTTCCATTAGATATATGATAAATTTTTGTAAAGAGATTAAACTCTTCTTCTTTTCAAAATTTTATATGTCGGAATTTATGAATGTTATTTTAAAAGTCCCAAAAAGTACGGTTCTAATTTTTTTAAGTTGCTTTCTAGCGTCAACGTCATTTCGATGTTTTTTTTTCTCTTGCTTTTTTTGGCTTGCATTTTATGTTCCTAGCAGAATCGCATTTATAAGAGTTTAGATATATTCATATAAAACTTTAATTGAGTCATTGGTGCAAAAGCGCACAAATTGTAAGCCACAAATTTCTAAATTTGTTTGTAGTTATGAGTATGAATTGAGCAAAAGGAAATTAATCCGCATTTTCCTAATCAAAATTAGATGGTGGTATAAAAGAAGTTGTTGTATTGAATATTTTTTATTTCGAGTGTGGAATAGTGGACTAATTACCAAATTACTCATTTAGTCAGTTTTATATGTGTTGGAGTTAGTCCGCTTCTGCGCTCAATGCCTCAATTGGCGATGACAACGGTTAAAACCAAGAACAAACTATTATTTCAGCATATTTTATGGCATTACATATTCTGGCGTAAGTGATTTTCTTGGGTTAATTAATTAATATTAATTTAATTAATTAAATAATTAATTAATAATTTAACATTTATTTTGATCTTCCATTCACAAGACGAATAAATTTAGACAACGTTAAACTGTAGACAACGCACATTAGCACTTTTATTAAAAATCACGGGAATAACCTACCTATTTTACCATGCATTAAATCATAATACAGGCAACTCTGTGTGCTACTTAACACCGAGGTTAGCCGATCAAAAACAAGATATGTAAAGATTAAAAAGGTGAAAAAAAATATCATACAAGAGAAATACGTTTTAAAACCCACCCACATATTAAAATGCATTAAAAATGAGAAAACATTTTTTCCTGGTTCTATGTGACAATAAAATTATGACGTCAGGGACTATAAATAAATAAATGCTTGTAGAGCATAACTAAACTATATTGATGTAATTCTTAATTAATTATTAATCTTAATTTTTAATCTTCGTGGACGATCCACGATTTTATTTATCACCACTAAACGCATTATTTTATTATTAAAACCATTATAATATAAGTGTGGTTTTTAGAAGATTTTGTATACAGGGTGGTATTAAAGTTTGGAATCAAACCAATAATTTCTATATTTACTGTTTTTGGGATAATCCCTCGGACCAGTCAATTTTATTTTCCAAAATGCAAAGTAATGACGTACAAAAATTTTCGTGAAATCATTGGTTTGCGCTATGACGTCATCGACCTTTTTTTTTTAATGGCAACCCCCATTTTTTATTCTCGATTTGGATAAACCTTTTTTTTAATTGTCTAAATGGTGGTTTAAAAATTTTGATATGTTACATTATAAAATTTACGAAAATAACTGATTTGAATTTTAAGAAAAACGACATTAACCATTTTAGAAAATATGGGTTTGTACAACATGATAATCTTAATAATTTTATGACATGTCATCAAACAAGTCGGTTTTATTAAAAAAAAACACATTTTTATAAACTCTCTTTTTTCTCTGCCTTTTTTTTAAATTGTGATTCTCACTTGTTTTTTTTTGCTTCTGATTAGCGCGAAGTAAATTTTTTGTTTTGTTTTTAATTTGGGTTTAAATTCATTTTTTTCAGTTAAATGTTAAATACAATTTAATTTAACTTTCTATAATCGCCGTTTGCCAAGGAAACGAAAGTAAAAGCAAACGAAACAAGTGAAAATTGCAATTTAAAAAAAAGCAGAGAAAAAAGTGAGCTTATGAAAATGTCTATTTTTTGAAAATAAAACCGACTTGTTTGAAGACATGTCGCAAAATTATTAAGATATAAACCCATGTAACATGTAAAAATCTTACATGTTATCGTCTACATTCAAATCGTTTTTTTTGAAAATTTTATAATGTAACATGTAATGTAACATATCAAAATTTTTACACCACCATTTATATATAAATGGTGTATATTAAAAAGTCTATCCAAATGGAGAATAAAAAATGGGGCCAATTGCCATTTATATAAAAATATAAAAATGTCGATGACGTCATAGCGCAAACACTAATGACCAATGATTACAAAATTTTTTTTACGTCATAACTTTTTGTGTTGGAAAATAAAATTGACAGGTTTGAGCGATTATCCCAAATATTGTAAATAAAGAAATTATTGGTTTGATTCTAAACTTTAACACCACACTGTATACATTTTGTTAAGCATTTTGTTAATTTATTCATTTATAATATGTTTTCGTTTATTTATACATAATTCTTTCATCTATTCAATATTTTTTTCATTTAGGGCCGATCTTTAAATCCTCAGTTAAGTCGTCAAATAACTATCTGAAGTGTAATATTATCTGTCTGTTTATCAAATGAATAAATATTTTCAATTTTTCAATCGTATAATATATAGGGAATAGCTGCTATCAGTGGTGTATACTTGCGAACTTCAGACTTATCATGTGCAAGCGAGATGCACAGATCACAGACAGTATTCATGGAGTACAAGAATAGCAACAAAACGTCTATTTAACATATTTACGCCAAAGGCGTGCTCTAGAGGCAAGGCTCTAGACTACAAATCCAGCGGCCGTGGGTTTGATCCCCACGCTAAGCCAAATTTATCATAGATTTCACGATCTTCGTCGATCGCTGTCGTCAATTGTTTCAAACACATCCACTGAAATATATACTAACTGGAACGAGCGCTGGTTTCTAAGCTTGTGCGGCTAGAGAGAGAGGTCCCAAGGGGAGCCCTCGTATCGCTCTGTCTTCGTCTAGTACAGTCTTACCAAATAACCTAATGTATAGGATAAATATATCTATATTATTTTATACATGTAATATATAATACAAAAAGAAAATTATTATATATATATATATATATATATATATATATATATATAAATATATATATATATATATATATATATATATATATATATATATATATAAATATATATATATATATATATATAATACTAATAGCACATGACAAAATATTATTAGTTATAATATTTTGTATTTACATAGTGTGGATAAATACTACTGGATAAATATATGCGGGAAAGTGACTTCACCGCATTGTAACCGGACTTTGCAACATAGTGAGTAAAATTCTAGTTTCGTTTGATGTATACACGATGTCAAAGCTAGCTTTACAATTCAGGAGGCCAAAAAATAATTTCCAATGTTCTAAATAATCTTAATAGTTGGGAAAGATGGTTCGTTCTGGTCCCTCCACTTCCAGCCCCCAACCTCGCTCCCACTTCCGATTCCCACACCACTTCCGGTTCTCACCCCCACTTCCGGTTCCCACCCACTTCCGGTTTCCACCCCAACTTCTGTTTCCCAGCCACTTCCGGTTCACACCTCCAGTTCCGGTTCCAAAAATTTCACCACTTCCGGTTTCCACCCCCCATTTCCGGTTGCAAAATTTTTCACAGTTCCGGTTCTCACTTCCTGTTCTGGAAGTGGGGTGGGAACCGGATGTGTGAATGTGAACCGGAAGTCGGGTGTTAACCGCAGGTGGGAGCGAGGTGGGAGGCCGGAAGTGGAGGTGCAGAGTCCAGAACGAACCATCTTTCCCAACTATTTAGATTATTTACAATATTGGAAATTATTTTATTTGGCACAATGCGGGAAAGTACGGTTACAAGGGAGGGAGGGATACACGGTGACAAGAGGGAAAAGTTTTTACATTCATCAAATAGTATTAATTGTTAATTGTAATAATAAACAATTGATGATTAAGTTAATTGTAACTAACAATTAAAATTTTAATTGCAATTAAATTAATTGTAAACCACAATTAATGGATTTAATTGCAATTGATTTCAATTGCATCTCACAATTAAACAGTTAGTTCAAATAAATTAATTGCAATTGATTTAATTGCAATTAAAATTGTAATTGTTTGATTCTACAATTAAAAAAATAATTGAATTATGCCCAACATTGATCATTAGTAATGGGAACGGTTACATGTTCAATTAGATTACATGTAAATAGCCACTGTAAGAATTGTAGGACCAATATAAATTATCGGTCTGTAGGATAAATAATTATAAGACCAATATTACAGTGTGGAAACTTGAACTGGAATAAAATTCATAACTTCGATATAGGCGATTTTTGCAAAAAATCCCGTATTGGTTTTTCTTGCCCTAATTTTTATGTTTGATAATGTGTTCCCGGAAGTGCCCAGCCACATCCGACCTTTTTTCTTCAAATGTAGAGGTATGACACCTTGTTTGAAAGATCTCTTCACAAGGAATAGAACACACAGTAAACCAATTTTATAACTTGAATACTATTTAATGCAACAAATGTTCAAAATGGGTGGTAAAATCGAAGGTAACATGCATCTCTAATGTTTTGTAACATTTCCGGTGTGACTTGCCGTATTGCATGCCTTACACGTTGCTTAATGACCTCAATATCGTTTGGTTTTGTTACGTAGATCTTATCTTGAGATATCCCAACAAAAAAAGTCAAGGGGCCATTCAATGTGACCTCTTCTTCCAATCCACATATTGGAAAATACGTCGTCTAAATATCCGCGAACGATCACAGGTCAATGGGGTAGAGCTCCGTCCTGTTGATATCATATTCGTCATCAGTTAAATCCGGATCTAACGGATTTGGAAATAAAGTGGCTAACGCTGGCATGAGGTCGTATTGAATAAACCTTAGATATGTTGCTCCATCAAGATTAACATTAACATTACTTTCGTCGGAAAAAAATTGATGCGTAATGAAATCTGGTTTAGTCGATCAGGTTCATCATTTGCTCGCAAAATTCGATTCGGTGGTCCGGGTCATACACATCTTGTAAGGATGCAGCTTGGCTGATCTAAGAATTTTCAGAACAGTAGTATGACTAACCTCGTTGTCACGGACCAGTTGCCTGGCTGGAATCATCGGATTTCCTTAAAGAGTTAATAATACGTTTAGCCCGGTATCTGCTAACAGTGGGATTTAGTTGTCTGGTCATAACCCTGGCAGGACCCAAATTGTTATATTGTGTCTCAATTTTGCTTATCGTACCTTGGCTAATGGGTGGTATATCCGGATGCTGTTTTCCAAATAAATGAGCAAACCCAAGCTGACATCGTCTACTGTTACCATAACTGATAATCATCAGAATCTCGAAATATCAACAACTTGACGAGCGTATGTGACTGCTTCTGGTGACTATCCACTAGTAAATAAGCAACGTACAACTTTACGCCGAAACGTGTGCAACGTAAAAGTTGTTTACTTTTTTTTTATCACGGGGGCTTTGAAAATATTCAAGAAATAAATAGTGTGTTGTATTCCGGCGAAAAGATCTTTAAAACGAGGTGTTATTTGACATACCTTTTCATTTGAGAAAAAAGATCGGAGGTGGCTGGGCACTTTCTGGAACACATTATCAAACAGCATATACGTAGAAATGAGGGCAAGAAAAAAACAATATGTAATATGTTTACAATGACAATACGTAATGTGCGACTTCATTATATACGCAAAATAGAAAGTTTAATTAATTCTTACAGTCTTTAAACAGCTCTTTACAATCTTCAATTTTTCCTTACAGTCAATTGTAGGAAAACATATTGCACGATATATATATATATATATATATATATATATATATATATATATATATATATATATATATATATATATATATATATATATATATATTAAAAAATAAAACATGTACTTTGACGTAGTTTTATCAATGTATTGCTCCTCTGTGTTTCTAAATAAATGCTGTTTATGATTTTAATGAATATTTTTTTCTTTTTTAATTAATTTCCCTGATCTTTTAGACTGCAATCTGGACTTATTAGGATACATTCCAGCACCTTTCTAAAGTTATAATAAACACTAAAGCATACGCATTTGAATATGTAGAAATGAATAAAATAAAATAAAAATGTGGAACCCACTATATAAAATGTTTATTGAATAAAAATGCAGAGCTCTTTCGACTTATAAACAAGTCATCTTCAGTGCTAAAAACATAAATGAAATAAACAACTTTGTGAAACGCATTTATTTCATTTATTTTTTTAGCACTGAAGATGACTTGTTTATAAGTCGAAAGCGTTCTGCATTTTTATTCAATAAACGTTTTATATAGTGGGTTCGACATTTTAATTTTATTTATTTCTACATATTGAATTAAAACCCCCCACTTTGAGCCATGGATCTATTCAATGATCTCATTTGAGTCGCTTGGAAATCATTTGAACATAACTAGTTTTCAAAGTTACAATAATACTACAAAAACGGTTTCTTCTCGTTTTTTTCTAAATCCACGAAACAAAATGTTTCTTTTCTTCGAATGGCTTGTTAAATTCTAGTGGAATCATACATTTAGTTTTCTTACTCAGAACTTTCCTTTCACACTTGAATTTTTATAAAAAAATATTTAGTTTACCTGTCTTACTATGTCGTGAACCTTCTTTATTAAGTTTACTCTTCGAATCATCTTTTGTAGGTACCTCGACTTGGTCAACCTAAGAAATTTATAAACAATAATATACACAATATATTTTAAATTCCATATATACGTACGACGCTTTGGGATTTTCCCTTTGAACCACCTCCAGAAACTGAAAGCTTGCTCCCCGTGAAAGATTTCTGTTGAAAAGATAATACATATTTTTAAAACGTCTAAAGCTTTTCCTGTACATGGATCAACATTTTTTTATGGTATGTTGAAAAGAGTTATTACTTATTTAATTTAAAAAATCTGTATAAAATTAAATTTATATGATATATAAGTATATAATGATTTATAAGTATATTATATGATAAGTCCATACTGATGAAGCCAAAAGGCAGAAACGCGTCTATGGATGTTCATAATTATTTTCATTTAACAGGTTATGTCATCTCATCGGGACCTCGTGGCCTCTCTTAAAAGTAAAAGGCAGGAGGTACACCGTACTAATAACTATATTTTATTTATATTGTTAGTCAATTTGTGAATTAAAGAACATAGTTTGCTTAATTCTTGTCTTATAATTAAATATGTGAATAATAAAATAAAAATTATAGTAAAAAAATATATAAATTAGTACCATCCTATTCCTACAAATAAGTAATTTAAAAATGATTTTACAGTATAATGTTTACTTTTTCCGGAGAATGTATACTCTTACTACTCGATCACTTTTGATACTCATTACTGTTACCATTTTGCAAATGTGCTTTGTGTGCATTAGTAAAAGTGTATATATATATATATATATATATATATATATATATATATATATATATATATATATATATACCATATATATATATATATATATATATACCTATTACACATATTTACAAAATTTGAATCCAAGTGAATCTCTTAAAAAAAGAAAAATCGAAAATTTTCGATTCGAAGTAGAAATTTCAATGAAAAATCACAGCTCAATCAATTATGTTATACTTAAGTTCCATTTCATATTTTATTATATTTTAATATTGACGATATGCTTTTAGTTCAGTTGTAGGCAAATGAATACATTTTCTGGAAAATGAGCACATCATTAGAATATGCACTTATGGCGTAACATATGAGCTGCTTATTTTGAAAGTGGTGTAAGTCAATTTTTAAAAATTAAAAACTAATTTTAACATATTAGTTATTTAACATACTACTGATTTTAAATACATTTGGCGATAAGTTTCTTAGATCTCTCTAAGATCAAAAAGAAAATATATGACAGAAATGTAAATATAAAGTGGTTAGTTATTTTATTTTGGAAAATTGACTTGAATATAAGCGGCTCATATCGGAACGTCTCATATATGTATTAATCTATGAGTGAGGGATTTAACTAGTTTTGCAACTGTAACGTTACGAGACCCATCTCTCCAAGCATACAAATAAGTTTAACAACATAAAATGGCGAACAAGAAACTTCTTTGTCTTCTACTAGCTAGGTAAAATTGATTTGCTTAGCATCTGTTGTAGATTTTCTCAATGAATTTTAGAGTGTTTATATTTTTTTCACTTGTAACAATATTATGTTGACGGCTAAAGAACCAAAGAATCTTGGGATACCGATATCTCAAATTTCGATTTTTAACTGCTTTTACAAATGTAGGACTCATTTATAATTTATGTCAATGGCATTAACAGCTTGCAGCAAATTTTAACAAAGTGTTTTTCTTCAGACGTTTAAAGTGAACCTTAACACATTTGAATTCTATTTGTCTTAATAAAAGAAACTTTGAAAAATTCAGATTATAAAATTTGTAATTAAATAATCACAAACATAATAACATAATAATAACTTAACGTAATATTGCAGAAAAGCTACAAGGTCGGTACCCTTTTGCTACATTTTCATGCTGCAGTAATTATTATTATTATAGCATAATACTAAAAATTCATTTAAATGTATCTTATACCCAACTTATACAGTCGCGGATCTAGAATTTTGGTTGAGGAGGAGTAAACACTAAAACACTAAAAAAAGCATACAACATTTTATTATGTTCATTTAACACATAGCGAGTTTCCTCGGATAACTTTAGACAAATTCTTCAATGACTTCGACAGCTTGTAGGCCGCCAGATATTACTCTGTGAATATATTATACATGGCGACCAATCTGGTCAACCTGTCATCCATCATTGTCGTACAAAGGTACGAAGAAGAAATATAAATAATTATTGAAAACAAAAAGCCCATTGACCATTAGGTCTTTCTGGCTGTGATGGTAAAATTGTATCGATGGTAATTATAATTTAATACCGGCGAAGAGAAGCTCCACACAACACGTAAATCGGGTTATGTAGCGAGAATTTGTAAAATATTGTTTTTTATTTGGAAAAAACTCATTTGTCTTTTGATGTTATCTGCTGCTATTTGGGAGAGATGTTCCCTGTCTATCAAATATAGAGTATAATATAATGTTTGTCACAGGTGGACCCTCTCATTTTATTATTATCGTTAATATTTAATAAATTGTTTGTTTGTTAAAAACTGTTTTAATCAGATAAAGTAGGCAAATAAATATATTTTGTAATCTTACTTGGGTTTCCAACATCTTACTTTCAACCTGAATGGCGTCGTTGCCCCATTGGGCTAGGAAATGTCCCAATCGGGTTACTCTTTGTTGTGGAGTTGTAGTTGTGTGACTACCGCCGCAGTAACGATTACAAATATGATCCTCCCTTAAAAGTAAAATATAATATTGGAATAAAAGAACTAAACAAACCAGAATTCATATACCCTTTCTTTCCTCCCTTTGCACCCGCTAAGGCACTTTCTAAGTAATTCATATTTCTGCTTCCAGGCAAACTAAACCAATACATTATTTAATAGATACTTGTTTGAAAGGACTTTATAACAATTTTATATCCTTACGCTTTCCGTTGTTTCCTTAGCGAATCTAATTCATATGCAAGATATGGTCCCATGCTTCTCGTAGGAGGAACCACCATCGCTTGTGGTCTCAAGGTAGAATCCATTTCCTTGCGCATAACTACATCTTTGTCGCATGATATACAATTAACGTTCCTAAAATATATAATATTTTATTTAAACATTCCACTGAGTAAACTTGTAAACTGTATTAACAGGCGTCTTGTTCCAATAATGCCTTGTAAATGCCGCAAAATCCGTATTATATTAACCTCTTCATACACATTAGAGAAAAAATTATAGGCCTATTTTGTAATAACCTTAAGATTCAACATAAAACATATTTACAATATGTCAAGAGATGCTATTGGACAGAGAAGGAATATTACAACATTTTTGAAATGACATAGAAGTACGCCTTCTCGAATCCATTTAATAACTTTCAAGAACGAACTATATAAGTCCTTACTAATAATAATAGAGCTTTTATGATAATATTTGAATTGTTAAAAAATAAGACGTAGAATAGTGAATACAGTTACCTTAAGAATTTGCTCTTGCTACCAGCAGCTTCTTGTTCCTTCTTCATTGCTGCCAACGATTTCATTCTATCTTGTAACATCTTAAGCTTATTATTAATAAATTCTCGCAAAGGTCCCAAGTCCATTTTATCCAATTTATTTCCAATTTCAGACTGAATACTCTCCAGAGCTTGTTGCCACATAACTTCCTAAAATCACCAAAAAAATCGGAAATTGTTGCAAAATATTTATATGTTTTGTAAACCTGTTGGGTGAGTTTTTCCAATGCATCCTCGATTCCTTTCGAAAGTTCGTCACATGCATTATCGAATTGATCGTGTGATACTTTTCTGTGAACAGTACACGCATCGGCTTTATCTGCCAAGGCTTCTTCAATATCTTCTCTATCGGCTTTGATTGACTTAAGCAAATCTATTTGTTCCAACATTTGCTGAAATAATCAACATGTAAAAGAGAATTCGTGTATTTTATATAAAAAAATATTACATCCATCATCAGTTGTTTCTCATCTTTGTCTTTTAAAAGAGTAAGTGACGTTTCTGTAAGTTGATTAAAGTCCTTTTCTAGTTTAATTAGTTTCTGGTAAACGACAGCGCAACATTGATTTGGTTCATCCGGGTCATGGTCACCAGATGGCAAACTAAAAGTTATGATTATATAATTAGATATAATTTGTAATGGTTTTGTTTCAATTGCCAAATTAAGATTATGAATCCACATGTGGATATATGATTTATTAAAATTGTTTATTTCAGTATATTAGAACTATTTGTACAACCAAATTTACATACCCGCCCTGGATTTTCACTAGAATTTCATTGAAGTCTTTTTCTATGTCGGTAAATTGATTTTGTAGCTTTGTAATTTCATCGTTAAACATTTGATCCATTTGTTCTAGATGCTCATTGTAATCACGAAAACGTTCCTCCAACAATTGTAATTGAAGATTTGTTGGTAGATCACAGCCGTCTTCGCCTACTACCCCTCCTGCTAGAATGTGTATATGTATATAAGTGAACTCCAAAACCACTAAAACTTAAACAAGGTAGTCTACTATTTTTCAGATCAGTCACTGGAAAAAACAACCAAAACTACACTAGCCAAAGGTTTCAACTTCATTGTACTTTCTCGTCTAACCAAGGAAGACTTAATTGATGGAGTCTAGAGCGCCATTAGATAGTTCCCCACTGCATTATCCGAGACCGTAAGGAAGGAACAACCTACGACCTTGAAAGGCGTCAGAAAGGAATATTTCCAACGATAAACTCAAAGTAATCAAGGGTCCAAAGGAAAAACCAAAAGTTGTTTTACCAGCCTATAAAGGTAATTGTTCCGAATAATTGTTCCGGGTAATTGTTCAATGGACCGAAACATATATCTGGAAAAAATACATCGATAATATGACTAAGAAATATATAACACCAATGGAGAAATAATCATCATGCCTAAGGATATATCTGTATCTTGGTAGAAAACGGTCAATGTGGATTTAGTTTGGTTTTGAGAAACTTGCCAAACAGTATTTGACATTGGACCTTTTTCTATCAAGGTACAGATAATTTCTCTAAGATCCATAGCAGGCTCTGTTGACTCTCTGATTCAACTACTTGCAAAACATCTAGCTAAATGTTTACAACCATATACACAAGATTGTGAATATCCGCAATGCCGAACATTTAATAGAAAGTTTGAAAATGCATCTACTTCAACCCAACGTACCAGCTCCCGAGATATTAAACATCATTCTCTGAAAATACATATTTCTGATAACGATCAGATATTAACAAATATCAGGAACTCTATGGGGATCACGATTATCTTCAGTAATAGCAAAAAGGATTCTTCATAGATCTTCAGGGAAAAGCCATTTCATCCGCCAAACTAAAACATTCACTGCGGTACACCTCTACTTCTCTGACCTCCTGATTTGTGAACATCAGACAGCCACACCTCATGCTACCTCAAATCATTATTCCAAACAACTATCAAATGTAGTCAATACTTTTATTATTTGTTCCAAAAGACTAACCTTCCAGTTTGACTAACCGAGAAATAAGTATGACATCTCTATGTGTAAACGATTATTCGAACTGCCTCAAAAGCAAAGCTTTCCAACGACCAGAGAACAATCCAATCCAATAACTGAGGAGCCTCAGAAACTGTTCAGCTTAAGAACAACGACAAAGACAAACAAACAAACCGACGTTCCACATACATCGCTCATAAAACGAAGTCAGGCAGTTGCGTTGAGTCGGAATAAATACAGCGATGCACCGCCTGCACCTCGTTTACGTGTGACGCTTAATGTAGTCGGACGTATCGGCTATTGAGAATGATGAACACATACGGAATTCGCGAGAAATTGCCAGGAACACACACACACACCCATAGCTATATATATATATATATATATATATATATATATATATATATATATATATATATATATATATATATATATATATTTACCTTCCGATGTATTAGCTCTACTTTTCCTCTTTCCAGATAGAATTTCCTGTAGCTCAATAATTTCAGCACGCATATCTAATATTACTTCTTCTGGTATCGTAATCACATATTTTCTTAAATCGATTATTTCCTCGATAAGAGATTCTATAGCGAACTCCGGCTCTACCGCTAATAATCTCTCTCTTGTCTCGTCTTCAGTTTCATTTAGAAACTCCTCATTTTCCTCTGACCGATCTGACCTCTGTCTGGAAGTAGGCGATCGAGGAGTACGAGGAGAGTTAGCACCATCTGAAGGCGGTTGTGAAGAATCCTTCTTTTCAGCGACATTTTTATGTTTTTCCTTTTCTTTACTAGATTGCGAATCCTGTTTTTGATTATCTGTGGACTCATCTACGGTAGCCTCTTGTTGTTCTCCTTTTTCACTTTCTTTTCTTTGAGCATCCTTAGTTTTTTCTTTACTAAAATAAATGAAATATAGAAAAATTCATATAAGTCTTTAAGCTTTTTACGGTTTTATTGACTTCTTTGCATCTTTTTGGAATATCGATTCTTGTCGTCCGTTAGCTTTTGAGGATGTACCGTGTGGGATGCTTGGACGTTTTAGAAGGTCTTCTAACATAGATGCCATTTTCTTCATTCCCATTTCGGCGGCATCAACGCGTTTTATGAGAGCTAACATTTGATACATATCAACAATTGGAGTTGTGGAACCTGCTCTACAATTGGGTAGATTATATTAAAATGCATATGCATACGGGTTGATATAGAACGGAATATAGTTTGTTGAAATATTATTATTAATTTTTTTTTAATTTTGAATTAATTTTTGACAGTGGAACGTGTATTGCGTTCAATTGAAAACGTAAAAATTAATAAAAAAAAATTTCCGCAAAAGCAAAGGTTATCTTAATTTATGTTACCATAATTAATTTACGTGAAAATGCGTTCCACACTAACTATATTCTCGTCATTATTTACATTATTGGAACGAAGTTCCTTTAGGGAGGTCTCGGTACGAGCGATTTGGCAGAAAACGTATACGCTGCGTTAGTTTCTTTCTCTTTCTCTCAGTGTAAATTTTTATACCGCGCTCTCTCTCTCTTTTATTATACGCCGCGTTCCTTTCTTTCTCTTTCTATCAGTGTATATCTCTATACCGCGCGCTAACTAACGCGGCATATAACGAAGAGAGAGACTTCGTTATATGCCGCGTTAGTTTCTTTATTTTTCTCTCAATGTATATTACTATAATGCGTGCTCTCTCTTTCTTTCGCAGAATGACTGACGAGCGTAGTATATAACCTTAAAACTAAACAAGAAAATAAACAAGAAACAAAATTTGTTCAAACGTATTTGTTTTTTGTTGTTTTAAGGAGGTTCGAGCGTAACTAATGAGTCAAAATAGTGCTTGAATTTTTCTATATTTTCAATTATCCTAATAGTTGTTAAAATTCATAATTTTTATTTATAATAACATAACAAATTTTAAAATTGGTAATTATTATTTATTTAATAAAATAAAGTTATTAAATGACTTCGTTATTTTTGACTTATTGTAAAGGGATCAGAATTTTATTAGCCTAAGATGTTGGCCGAAAACCTCGAATTACTAAAAGACAAAAAAATATAGATAATCTATGTAAAAAGCTGGAGTGTATTCTATCAAATAGTTCCACAGACGTTCAAAAATTCAAAATGTTTCCATGTTTTTCTTTTCTCTCATAATCAGCTGTTAACATGTGAATTACTGTCGATAAACAAGATTCAAAACAAAAAAAATTAACTTTAATTATATTAACTTTTTTTTTTTTTTTAAATAATAATTTTTAATTATTCCTTAAAGTTTGGAAATTAATATCGAAAAAAATAAATGAAGACGTGACGGAAGCTTGTTGGCCATAGAAACCTGTGTATAAGATTCGAAAATACATCATTTTTGATTTTTTTTTCCGGATAAACTAAACGGAGGATCACTTTCAAATTTTAAGAGGACATAAGTTTCAAAGCTTAAACTTGAAAAAAAATATTTAACATGGGATTCGCTAGAACCTGCTTAAATCATACGAGAGTTATATTTATACGAGAGTATGTTTATAAATTTTATACTCATTATTTGAATTAGGTTTCGAGAAATGGAAACCCAAGAAAAACTACAAAATACTGAAAAAGTAAGTTAATAAAAAAAAAAATGTATAATTTGAACCAATTGCTAACTGTTTAGTTCATCTAATTCGTGTAGCTCATGAAATCACCAATTTTATGAGGCAATTTTTTAGATAGGACTTACACTCACTATCTTACCTACTTACCGATTCGATGTTACAAAAAATATGTCATTTGAAGTGCTGTCATTTGATAGTATAAAGCAACTTGTCATAATTAACAGACCTATTAATAAAGAGATAAATAAAGAAACATATTTGAGATGGTTTCACGAACTAGCTAGTCATATCGAGTATTTCAAATAGAATAGGTACATGAACTGTCGGCAGATCATGCAATAACTCAGTTTTACACAATCTAATTGATTTCACTATATGACTACGACATATACATTATAGAGAGACAATAGTGAAATCACGAGCTCAGCGTCAAAAAGAGTATCGACAGAGAAAAAGGAAAAAAAAATTTACAAAATACGGATTTGAAAAAGTAGGTTCTTAATATTTTATAATTTGAAGCAATTGCTTACTGTTTACATAGATTTTTCCAACATGTGATTAGAGTGTTTTCCAACATGATTAGACAATAGTAAAATTACAAGCTCAGCGTCGAAAAGAGCATCTACAGAGAAAAAAGTAGAAAGAAAATAAAGGAATTGTACAAAATACAGATTTAGAAAAGTAGGTTACAATTTTATAATGTGAACCAATTGCTTACTGTTGACATGGGTTTATCGTACATGTGATTCAAGTGTTTGCTTTTTTTTTTAATTTTACAATATCTATATACATTCTAGAGAGAAGATGGTGAAATTACAAGCTCATTGTCAGTGTCAAAAAGAGTATCGACAGAGAAAAAAGAAAGTTAACAAAATACAGATTTAGAAAAGTAGGTTCTTAAAATTTGATAATTTGAAGCAATTGCTTACTGTTTACATAGATGTTTCCTACATGTGATTAGAGTGTTGGCTATTTTTTAAATATATTTATATACATTCTAGAGAGACAATAGTGAAATCTCAAGCTTAGTATCAAAAAGAGTATCGTCAAAAAAAGAAGAAGAAAAAAAGAATTTTTACAAATTTCAGATTCAGAACATGCTGGCAACATTAATTGCGTTAAAATATACAGAGATAAATTTCAATCAAAAAAGAAACGTGTTTAACCTGAATCTTTATAATCATCAAAAGAAGATTTATTACCAACCATATTAATCGAAAGTAATGAAGAAACTGAAAAAATAATATTTAGCCCCTTTCTTAATACTCAAATTCAATCATCCGTTAATGATGAAGCTCAGCAAGTAATTAGTCCAAGTTCTCAATCATTCCAAGCCCCATACGAGGAACATGATGGATGTTCAACCACAAATGTCTTGGTTCATCATGAGAGAAACGTTGGTGGCGACGGTAAATGCCTATTTTAATCTCTTATAAGAATTTTACATCTTCAAATATTAAAAGAGCAGTTGTTTGCTTCTGTTAAATGCGCAAGGAACTTCGTTCCTGACGGGGGTTTCCTGACCGCATACGTTTTTTTTTTTAATATATAAAAGTTTACAATTAAGATGCCTAGATCTAATACGTACTTTAGGGCTTCGGCTATTCCTGTTGAGCTAGGGAGCTCAGTCAATTCTTTAACTTGACTTCTTAAATCCTCCATTTCATTTGAAATGCGCTCTAATTTGACTTTCGTAATTGTATTGGTGGTATTAACTGCAGCTCTTGGGCCTTCCACTACGAGTACACTAGGTGTACCTATAAAATTAATCATTAAGTAAATTAAATGTTTTAAATAATGCAATAACTCATAAGGCACACTTGTCTAATATTTTATAGTACTGATTTGCAAAACTCTTTTATCTACTCACACACCTAAATGATTACATTAACACATTCACTGCCGCCGTGACACCGGTGACCCGGCGGGGTTTGCATACTTTTTTTGCATATTACAGACCAGCACGTCACTGGGACACCGGTGACCAATTTCGTGAAAATCACCTAAAATAGTTCTATGGGGCCCCTAGAGAAGGAAAATAAATACCAAATCATTATAACTTTCGATTTTGTAAAGTGGTTTAAATCGGCGATACAGGAAAATCATAAAATTAGGCGCGGCAGTGAAGGTGTTAATAAGTAAATAATTGTATGTGAAGGATGCCATTATTATAATCGTGTATAAAAGTATCCAAATCATGCGTAAAAGTCCAATGTAAATCAAATGGAGTCTCATTATTAAACGATTTCTGGTTTTTGTTACGGCAATAACTCGTGTCCCTATACAAGAAACATAGACGTAGTGAAAATAAATTTTCTAACGCATATTAAAATTGAATTAACTTTTCTTATTTTGAAGCAAGAAGACTCGGCCACACAATCTGGATTTATCTGGCTCTAATATAATTTAACATAACCATTATCTAATCTAGATTACATCCAAGTTAACCTAGATTAAATCAGCGACGACCAAATAGTGTTCTCGTGACTGTGGGTTTTTACTAGCAATTTTGCCCCGGAGGCCCTAAAAGTTCTAAGCTCATTGTATCAGTGATTGGAAGGATTGACTGTCCAAATTACAATTTTTTAATATTATTGGTAAGAAACAATTATTCTCTAGAGATTGAACAACTTTTTAACATGCTTCGTAAATAAAATAATCTATGATACACGTGTGTGACAGACTTTTGTGCATGAGTTGCGAAGTTTAAAGCACGTGCTTTAAACTTTGTAACTCATGCACAAAAGCCCTTATTCACACACTTGTATCATAAACTTCTATTGCCTAACAATTTCAGATAACCGTTTGCATTATATTTATTTTTTAACTTTTATTTATTTCTGTACAAAATATATTTTTTATATATAACATGTATGCCGATTTGTAAAAAAATACAAATAACAATTTGTTTAAATAAACTAAAATATATTGTTAATTAAATGCAGCTAAATTTGCAAAACTAAACATTTGTAACCTACCTTCAATATTTTGCTCAGCAATGTCGATTACAGCTGTTGTAGCTAATGGATTAGTTACTAAATTTTGAAGTTTGTCTGCTGTAGGTCCCTGAACTTCAACAGATACCTGATTTGCGTTTATATGATTCACAATCACACGCAAAACCGTTTGTAATAAGTGAAAATTTACTACGCCTTCCTATTTAACAAAATAAAATATATTATTGTTGATTTTAGTGTATATGAACAAATTGTGATCTAGCAGAAGCAAAAAATATTGAAACTATTACATGAAAAAAAACGGAGTCACAAATTGAATTGACATGATAAAAAGTTGGACTGAATTGAACACAATCGACTGAAATTTGTTACTAGAAACTCACTATGATCATCATCAATGAGTTTTTACAAATTATAAGCGCTTAGATTTAGAAGAGTTACGAGGACTTTAGCAGCAGACAAGAAAGGACCCCATAAATGATGATAATACTGATTAACCTTAATTCGAACTCTGTTACACCTTGTTGAAAACTTCAGTTAGAAAGAGTATTTCATGGTTGATAGGTATAAAAGATTATAAAAGAAGAAAAGGTAAAAAAGTTGAGGACGATCATCCCGGGCCTTGGTTATGGTGGAAAAAACTCAAGACATATAGGCGTCTTGAGTCTGCAGTGAACCGTTAGGTTTTCCTTAGAATTCGCGAATTCTCAGCGCGAATTCTCGATCCAATATAGAACAATGTGGCAAGGACCATTGGTTTAACCCCATTTAGATTAGGTTGCCCGCCGCGAGGCGGAGAGATAAATCAAAACATACGCGCGGCAGCGCGAATTCTCGATCCAATATAGAACAATGCCGCAAGGACCGTTGGTCTAATGATAAATTACTACATTCAAACCAACCACCCTTCCTTACACTCCTTGTAACCCTTTTGTGCATTCCCACTTTCGCCTTGCTTTTATCGCACCGCCATACCCATCCATCCTTTAGACTTTTTGCTTTCACCAATTTTATATCATCTCCATACTCTAATACAAACATACCTTTTCGCTAACAATAACAGATCCATCAACCATTAATTTAACAATACAAAATTCCATTTTAAAAGTATTAAAAATGTCTATCTAATTCAACTTTTGAAAATGAAGTAATTTTTTTAAAATAGTTAGTTTATGGAGATATATTCTAGTCTGTTTCCGCGCAACGCCACTAAGCTGCCACGTTAGTTGCATTTTCTGCCACGTACCAGTCGAGTTGATTTTAGGAATTAACCTAAGTTGATTATTATTGTAAATACACTGCCGAGCATAAAATTAGGGTCACTCCATAATTTGAAGTTATTTTAGAAATTTTTAGTTTTTTTCGTGTTTTTTCGGTTGTAAGAGTTTACTAATTGATTGCTTGAGTTAAACAAAAGGTTTTTGTTGTTCAAAGTTTATTGAAAGTAATCAAATGAACAATTTTAATTTGATATGCTAAGTAATGAAAATGAACAACTTTACATTGATATGCTTTTGTTGAAACAAAAGAAAGTTTAAGGACATCAGTAGCGAATATTCCCTCCTCTGACAGTGACAACAGCTTGCAAACGACGTGTCATGCTCTGGATCAGATTTTGGATCAAGTTCTGCGGAAGATTGTCCCATTCTTGCAACAGTATGTCGCGAAGCTCTCTAGAATTTCGTGTCTTCGACATGTTTTCATGTCTTCGTAAATGTTTTCCCATCTCATACCAAATATGGTCAATTGGATTTAAATCTAGACTGCGAGCTGTCCAAACAAATCGCGTGATTTCTCACTCGTCAAGATACTCAGTAACTATCCGAGCAGTGTGGGGCTGTGCGTTATCATGCATAAATGTTGCGTCGTCTCCAAGAATAATAATGAATGGAAAAATATGGTCTGCTAGAACCTCTGCCAGATACCTATGCGCAGTCAACGCCCCATTCTCGATAAAGACTAACTCCGTGCGAGTGTCAAAAGATATGCCTCCCTATGCCATAATTGATCCTCCGCCAAATGGTAGTCCCTCGGCAATACACGCTTGAGCATATCTCTCGCCTTGTCGTCACCACACTCTTACATGTCTATCTGAGCCCGTAAGACAGAATTGCGGTTCATCGAAAAACAATACGCGTCTCCAATTCGCTATTGTCCAAGTCAAGTGTTCTCGTGCAAAATTCAACCTCGCAATCCGGTGTGCACGGGAAAGCGGCGGTCCAGTAGCTCTAGTTCGGGAAGATAATCCAGCAGCATAAATTGTCTCCTAACTTCCCACTCACTTATGTTTACATTTCTCACTTCTTGCAGATGATTTCGAAGGGAAACTGCCGTGACCGTTTGGTTTTTCAAAGCACTAGAAACGAGAAAGCGGTCATCCCTAACTGTTGGAGTTTTGCCTCGGCCTGAAGAAGGTCCTCGAGTGAACAGACCAGTCTCTTCGAACCGCCGCCATACTCGTTGTAAACTCTAGAGACTCACACCAACGTTTCTCGCAGTTCCGCGCTGACCGCGACCGTCTTCTAAAGCCGACACAATTTGTGCCGCAACAACGGGATTTATGCTCATTGCAAAACACTAACAATGACAACAATTTACAACAGACAGATGAGACCACAGAAACAAATGCTATGCTGTCCTTAAACTTTCTTTTATTTCAACAAAAACATTGCAAAGTGAACTTGTTCATTTTCATTACTTAGCACATAAAATTAAAATTGTTAATTTTCATTACTTTCAATAAACTTTTTGAAAGAAAAATCTTTTGTTTTATTCAAGCAATCAGTTAGTAGACTGTTACAACGGAAAAAACACGTAAAAAACTAAAAAAAATTAAAATAACTTTAAATTTCGGAGTGACCCTAATTTTATACTCGGCAGTGTATTTAACTTGGAACTTTATAAATAGATATTCAAATATATTATCATTAAAAACAGTTCGTTCATTAAGTGATTAAAAACCTTCTGACACGGACCCATAAATTGGTGACCTCCGACAAAGAAAACAATCAAACCAATAATAATTTAATTTGTGTTTTGTTCCTGATAGTTAGTACAGGGGCTGGCTATAACCCTGCAGCAAGATCTGAGGATTAAATCCCTCCACCGACACACTAGACACAGCAACAGAACTGAAATTAAGTATATTGTATTTCATTATTTTTTTTATATATTATTTCATAATGTCAAGAGAAGAGCTTCCAGAAAATATAAACCAACAATTACAAAAATTAGACTAGCAAATTGCTGCAATCAGCGTGAAATTGCCTCTTTTCTGGAGAAAAGATGTAAACATTTGGTTTCTTCAGATTGAATCACTTTGTTACGGCAAAAATAACAACTGAAACGACAAAATAGAACCATGTTTTGGGTTCACCTGAAAGTGAAGTTGTTTCACGCATCAGTGATTTTTTGAAAAAAAAACATTTTTTTCAACTCCATATACCGACTAAAAACAACGGTTAATAGAACAGTTTGAAGAAAGCAACAACCACAAAGCTACAAAGTTTTTAAATGAAATATCATTGGGAGACAAAAATCCATCCACATTCTTGCATGAAATGCGTTCATTGGCGGGAAGCCAAATTAAAGATGACTTCCTAAAAACAATATTCCTACATCGCCTTCCTGATAATATAAATGCAATCCTCACAGCTACAGGGGATACAAATTGGCTTCACTAGCTGATAAGGTAATGGAGACAACTGCTCCAGCTCATACGATGATTGGTGCTTCACATCAAGCAAGTTCAAACGGAAATTCAAGCGGATTGGAACATTTAGCAGCACTGGTAAATGCCATAGCATTGTTAGACACACGTCTACGGTCACGATCTCGTAACCGTTCCACTGACAGATTCAGATCACAATCTCGAAACCGTACAAATAGGCAGCAATATGATAAATCTTGGAACCATTACAAATTTGGTTCACAGACAAAAAAATGCGTTGCACCATGCAACTTTACTACAAAACAGAAAAACTTGAACCTCGACCACTAATGGCGGCTAGAGATCGTGAATCTGTTTCGCGCCGCCTGTTTCTGCACGATCAATTAACAAAATTAAGATTTTTAGTTGATTCTGGGGCAGATATTTCAGTTATACCTCCCAGACCACAAGACAAATGTGAACAAAATAGGATTTTATATGCAGCCAATGGATCCCAAATAAACACATATGGCGAACGTTTACTTTGACTGGACATTGGACTCAGAAGAGAGTTTATCTGGCCATTTATTATTGCACATGTTCAAGCACCTATCATAGGTGCTTATTTTCTTAGTCATTTCAATCTCTTAGTGGATTTCAAAAATCAAAGGTTGATTGACCAAATGACTAAGTTAACTACTAGAGGCAAGGTTTACGCCTGTAACATTGCATCATTACATACAGTCCAGCCACAACATCGATATGCAGAATTATTATCAAGATATCCTAAACTAATTAATCAATCTTAATTTCAATACAATGTTAGTTGAAGTAAAATACACAATCACCACAACCGGACATCCTGTTATAGCCCGAGCCCGTCGCCTACCTCCTGATATGCTCTAATCGGCCAAGATAGAATTTCAAGAAATGGCCAAGATGGGTATTTGTCGACCATCTAAAAGTGAATGGGCTAGTCCACTTCATATGGTACCCAAGAAGAATGGCTCGTGGAAACCCTGTGGTGATTATAGGTAATTAAATGCTTTAACGGTACCAGACAGGTATCCTGTACCACATATTCATGATTTCACCTCTCAGTTAGCAGGTAACCTTATTTTTTCGAAAATAGACATTGTACGTGCCTATCATCATATTTCGGTTGTTGTAGCTGATGTTAAAAAAACAGCCGTAATAACACCCTTTGGACTTTTCGAATTTGTTAAGATGCCATTTGGATTAAGAAATGGTGCACAATCATTTCAATGGTACATACATAGCATACTAAAAGACTTACCATTTACTTTATCATATATTGACGATATTTTGGTAGCATCTAAGAGTGAACAGCAGCATCAAGATCATCTTGCATTATTATTTTAAAAACTACAGAAAGTAGGTTTTACAATAAATGTTAGAAAATCTATTTTTGGTGTAGATAAGGTCAATTTCTTAGGTTTTCAAATTACGCCTCAAGGAATTTTACCTGATCAAGAAAGCCTTAAAATAATCAAAGAATATCCATTACCTATAAGAGCAAAACAATTACGAACATTTCTAGGAATGTTGAATTTCTATCACCATTTTTTGCCTAGTTCCGCTAAAAAACAACAATTTTTATTTTCTATGATAAATGGCTCCAATATCTTTGTCACAAGAACAGTTAGCAAGATTTTACCAACTTAAACAAGATTTAATTGATGCAACCTTACTGGCACATGCAGTACCTGATGCACCAATAATTCTCATGATAGATGCATCAGACACAAGTGTATGTAGCGCTCTACATCAGATAATTGATGGTAAATTTCAGCCGTTAGATTTTTTTTTCAAGCAAACTAACTAACGTTGAAAAGAACTACAGCGCATATGATAGAGAGTTACTAGAAACCTATAAATCTGTTAAACATTTTCGTTATATGTTATAAGGTCGTCATTTTATCATATATACCGATCACAAACCTTTAACATTTGCTTTGAAACAGAAACCAGAGAAAGCTTCACCTAGACAGTTACGTCATCTCGATTTTATTGGACAATTTACAACTTCAATTATTTACATACTGGGCAAAGATAATATAGTAGCCGATGCTTGCTCATGAATTTGTGATATACTAATACCAGCCATCATCTCAGATGAAGAAATAGCTAAAACACAAGAATCTAATGATGAGTTACATAAAATTATCGCCAACCCTCTAAATTCTTCTCTACAATTAAAATCTATAATTTTGCCAAACAATAAAAAATTATTTTCTGACGTATCGACTGACAATTTACCTCCGTTTATACCGAAATCTTTGAGCAAAAGGGTTTTCAATTCATTGCACTCTATGACACATCCAGGTATCAAATCGACAGTTGGTTTAGTAACAATAAGATATGTATCTACAAATATTGAAAAAAGATATCACACAGTGGACACAAGCATGCATACTATGCCAGAGACTCAAAATCACACGCCACACTTATAGTCCACTAGCACCTTATTCAAGTGTCCAGCACAGATTCCAACACATAAATGTGGATATTGTTGGCCCCTTATCTTCTTCACTAGGTTATACATATCTTCTTACCATGATCGACAGGTTTTCAAGATGGGCGGAAGTTGATCCACTGCAAGACATTACTGCAGAAACTATAGCCCAGAACATTATCAACTTGGATTTCACGTTTTAGAATACCTGAACGAATTACTATTGACAGAGGTAAACAATTTGATTGTTCCCTATTTGAACAGTTAACTAAGCTTCTGGGTATACAACACATTAAGACTACTGCTTATCACCCAGCTGCAAATGGTAAAATCGAGCGCTGGCACAGAACTTTGAAATGTGCTATTAAAACTCAAATGAGTGAAGATTGGGTTTCCAAATTGCCAATTATTTTATTAGGACTGAGGTCACAACTAATAACTGATTTCGATACTAGCCCAGCAGAAGTAATATGGATTCAGAAAATTATTTATCAGAATTATGGAACTCAGTTTCGCTTTCTTGCTGACGTGATAGAACAACGATAACAGGACAAGGACTTTCCAACGTTTCTAGCTAAATTGAGAGATTAAATGAAAAAAGTACAGCCCGTCATATCAGAACACCATTATAAACCCAAAGTATTTATCCATAAAGATTTGGATTAAACCACACACGTATTTGTTAGAATAGATGCAAATAAAAAAACTTTGCACCCAACTTATAAAGGTCCATTTAAGGTTTAAAAAAATCACCCAAGTTGTCTACAGTTGTTGGTCGACGCGGTCCTCAAAATATTTGTATCGACAGGCTCAAACCGGCATACATACACTTTGCGAGACGAAGAAGACAGCGACATATCTGACACAACTACCATAGAAAAACCCGCAGCATCCATTCCTAATCCGACAACAATCATTAGGGAAACTTCAAAGACACGTTCTGGTAGAACCATTCGTTTTCCACCAAGACTGCTCGACGTTATCACTGGGGGAGGAGTACGTGGTGGTGCAACCGGGACGCGAAGCTAAGTAGGCAACCATGAACATGGATTTTTTTAACAGTTAGTTAGTGATTTTTAGTTTTTAACGGTTTGTGAGGTTAGAGAACACAAGTTGATTATTATCATTGTAAATATTTAACTTAGAACTTTATAAATAGATATTCAAAAATATTATCATTAAAAACAGTTCATTCATTAAGTGATTAAAAACCTTCTGACACGGACCCATAATATATTAATGCTACACTTTTAGGACTTGTTAAAATAATACGATCTGTAATACTATCTGCTAAGTGTTAAGTAAGAATTAAAAAATGCATAAAAACCTGTAATGAGCTTTGAACAAGATTAAGAAAAGCTAATAAAATGCTGAGATGGTTCCAGGACCAGTATAGGAAAATTATAGAGACGACTCAGTTATAACAAGCAGAGGAACCAGCAAAATGCAATAACAAGTATAGGAGGCGGAAAAGAATATCAATTTTGTAGATAAAATGCCCATTACTGGAGATGTACTTATGACTTGTAACCCATGACTGGTTCATTATGGTAACTAATAATGGATTCACATAATATTTATATTCACATAACATTTTCATGATAAGGGATGGATAAATAATTGATCAAAGTAGCGGGAGGGTTGATTATTTTCTAACCAGAAATAAGATTTAAGGTAATCAAGAACCCTAAATTCCTGGAATGTAACACACCAAAGGATGTACTACATAGAAAGATGTGAAAGAGATGAACTTAAGACGGTTTTGGAAGAGACTGTAACTGAAGCAAGCTTTGAATGAGCCATGATGGATTGCATGTCGCAATGCAATTTGTTGTTACACTAATGAAACCCGTACGAGAATACGCAAATATAGACGCATAATTGTGTGGAGGAAATATTAGAATAGTTATCTGCCCTCATAAGAAAGACAACTTGCCAAAATTAGTGAACATCGTGATGAAAAACATCGTGGTTAAAAATAGTACTTACCTCAGGTGAATTAACTACTAGGTCAACCATTCGGGAAAGGGGCATGTGTACATGACCTGGGTCCACCTTGGTCTCCCCCATGGTCAATCAATCTATTGTTGTAAAATCCAACAGAAAACAATTACCAAATTTAGCCTTAAAATAAATTGTCTGATAAAACATACAAAACAGATTGTGTCAAAATGACAAAAGAATGCTTTGATTTTATAATAAATGATTGTTGATTTGTAGCTATTAAAATTTGTTATTTTATTTGTTATTTAATTTTTATTTGTTATTTTTTAACGTTATTTAAAAATATTTTAAGACTACTACATACTAGGGACAGCTTATCATCATCATCATTAGCCAGCCTTTATGTCCCATTGCTAGGCACCGGCCTCTTCTCTGCCGCATATCCAACCTCAGCACTAAGATTGAATATGAGGGACCTAGCGGTTTAACGTCGAATCGAAATTTCCAGAGAAGGTGTTAGGCAGTGGGACCCCACGGCTGCCTAAGCCTGATTGGGGAATTGAGTGTGATGGGTTGCAGCCATTAGTTTTAATTTTTACTGCTTTAGTTCTGGGTGGGATTCGAACCCACGCTGCCTGATCCGAGAGCCAAGTGCTTAACTCTCTGAGCCCCATCACCTCCTTACAGGGACAGCTTATACCTATACATAACCGTTCGCTGATTTTCGTATGTTATTATCGGCTCAAATATAACTATCACAGCTTATGTCAGTCCATGAATAAGCAGATATATAATACTAAACTATCATGATCGTTTTCGATGGATTATTTTTTCCGTAATGTGTTTTCGTAACTCTGCCTGCTGAAGAGGATTGGTGGGTTGAGTAGCTAATCCTCCGAGGCCGCCGAACCGAAGCCCGGGTAAAAGAGGAGGGTTGACCAGTGGGCCAGTAACCCGGCCCTGGAAAAACAAAAACACCACGAAACCCTTAACAACGCCTCGGAAGAGAACCAACCATAACCTAAAACAACGACATCAGCAAACGGACAAGGAATTTTCTTTTGGAACCTGGAATGTAGGAACGCTCAATAAACCAGGAGGACAAAGAGCGCTGGTAGAAGAAATCAACAAATACGACCTAGCAATTACAGCCGTCCAAGAGACCAGATGGCTAGGCAAAGGTACCAGAGACTACACGAATGAAGAATGATGTGAACTATCTGAACGAAGAACTAGAAGTAGCATTAACCATAAACAAAGCTATGAAACCAGCAATCATTGACTTCAATCATTGACTGGGTTTTGACAACCTGTCAATGAAAGAATATGTAAACTACGAATCCATACACGTCACACGAATGCAACGATCATCAATGTACATTGCCCCACGGAGGAGCAAGACGATGACACAAAGATAAGTTTCTATCACGAGCTAGAAAGAGTTTATGACTCTCCGCCATCTAGTGACGTTAAAATTATTTTAGGGGATATGAACGCCAGAATCGGAACAGAAATAGAGCATAGAGGAATAATTGGAATGCATAGTCTGCATGAATTAACCAATAACAATGGAGAGCTGTTAATAGACTTGGCAACAGGCAGGAACATGGTAATCAGCTCAACTCTGTTTCCACATCGAGACATACACAAGGCAACAGATGACAGATGGCAACACAAAAAATCAAATTGAGCATGTGTTAATTAACAGACAATGCACCACAAATATATTAGACGTAAGAACACAGAGAAGGGCCTTCTGCCGCTAGCAGGCATTAAATATTGTTGCCGAATCAGAACGCAAGCATGCGCCAAGTCTAAGAGACCAGAGAGGCTAAATATCGAGGCGTTACGAATAGAAGTAAACAAACACATAGTAAAAACGAGCACAGATGAAAAAATAACAAATATAACTGTAGAGGAAGGAAGAGATATTGAGTCTATGTGGAACACGGTGCAGAACATAGTAAAGAACTCGGCACAGGAAGTACTAGGAAGTAGACAGAATAAGCAAAAGAGACTTAAGTAGTATGACGATGAATGTAGAGAATGCGTTGAACAATGAAACAGCACCTATAAAAGAATGCTTCAATAAGCTCTAAGCGATAAGCTCTGCAGATCGGATAAGCTCTGACAAAAGAAGCGCAAATTCTAAAAGGAACAAATCCTAAATATGGAAAAAGATTTTCGAGCATACAATGATAGAGATGCGTGCAAATAATTGAAGCAGAGAAGAGAAGGTTTCCAACCCCAAACAAGTTTATGCAGAGAGGAAACGGGAAAAATCATAAGTGATCAACGCGAGATAGAGGACACCTGGAAAAAGTACTTCGAAAAGTTGCTAAATCCGAGCACTACGGAGAGTAGACTGCAAACTATTGCTCCTGTAACACCATTAAGACAAGGAGAGGTACTGCCAATGAAGGAATACAGCGAACACACGGTAAAGGCTAACAAATCTCCAGGCATCGAGGAAATACATAGCAAAATACTGAAACAGGGCGGCGAAAAGCTAGCATGCTACGTACCATCTCCTAATAGAAATATGGTAGAAGGAACAGATCCCGCAAGAATGGAACGAGAGCATAATATGTCCGATATACAAGAAAGGCGATAGGATGACATGCTCAAACCACAGAGCAATATCACTGGTGTGCATCGGCTACAAAATATTCACGACCATAATTAACAACAGACTCAAGCATTTTGCCAATATAATCGGAGAGTACCAAGAAGGTTTTAGACCTGGAAGATCGACAGTGGACCAAATACACAACGTCAAACGTACTTTCATCAAAGCCTGGGAACACAATGTCGACCTATACAATGTGTTCGATTTCAAACAAGCATACGACTCCATAAACAGAGACGAGATATATGTGATACTGACAGAACTGGGCATACCAGAAAAGCTGCTAAGACTTGCCCAACTCACCATGTCAGAATGCACGGCACAGGTACAGGGGAGTGCAGGGAAATTTTCGGAAAGTTTTACATGTGGACAAAGGCTGAAACAAGGCGATGGACTGGCACCGTCGCTGTTCAATCTAGCTCTTGAGTATGTAATAAGAAAGAGTGGATAGGGTGAGACAACTCGCTAATAAACAAATCCGTACAACTCACAGCATACGCGCATGATATTGACTTAATGGGACACACAAAACGAGCCACGGAGGAAGCTTATACAGCACTAAAATCAGCAGCCCAAACAATTGTCCTCCAAATCAACATCGACAAAACAGAGACGCTTGTGCAAAGTAGAACGGGTACACCAATAATACAAACACAAGAAAACTTGGAACAAGTGAATGACTTCAAGTATCTGGACGCAAACATCAAAAGCAAAGGTCTGGAAGACGCGGAAATTAGAGCCAGAGTGATGATGGCAAATGAAGCGTATTTCTTATTGGCGAATATACTCAAGTACAATGTGATACACAGAGGCACAAAAATTAAAGTGTACAAAAGAATCATCTGAGCAATACTCACGTACGGCTGCAAAGTGTGGATCCTCTGCGTAAAGAACGAATCAAAAATCGACGCGTTCGAGAGGAAAATATTAAGAAGGATCCTAGTACCAATAAGGGAAAATGAAGAATATAGGAGGCGATACAACAAGGAAGTATTTCAGGCCCTTAAAGACCAACCAGTGTCGATATACGTGAAACTGCGGCACCTCCGGTGGGCAGGCCACATTATAAAAATGTCAGATGGTAGAATGCCCAAAAGAATCCTGAACGGCCGAATGGAGGGGAAGAGGCCGACTGGAAGACAAAGAAAAAGATGGGAGGATGAAGTAGACCAAGACGCCAGACGAATCCTTAAACTAGGAAGATGGAAGAAAGTGACCCAGGATGGAGAGGAATCGAGGAGGAAGCTAGGGAAGGCCAAGGCTCAAATTGGGCTGTAGCACCAGAAGAAGAAGAAGAAGAATGGGTTTTAGCTTGTGAAATGGGAAATAGCTCTGTTCAGTATTTTTAATTAATCAGGCCTCGTGGTGTAATTTAAACCTAAACTCTCTCCGTTATTCCACAAATATTTTTGTATTCCCGCTGATGTTGTGCCCTTTTTTATGCTGTTCGGAACACTACCGTTTTTGTGCGTCTATTACAACTTTATTGATTTCTATGTACTGAGTTCATCAATGTTCTTTACTTTATCTACATCTGTTCCTTATTTGTATTGGTATATTTGTATTTATTAGGCAGCGAGATCCTCTATGGGAACATAGATCAACATTCCTAGGGTAAGCTTTTGTATGTTACTTTTGCTCTTGCCCGCCTAAAATTTATAACCATCTTCGCTCTAACCGTTCTGTGGTCATTGCCGATAGAGAATCTATACAGAACAGTGACATCTTCCATTATCTTTATCTTGATAAATATTCGATTTATCGATTTCGTTTTTTGTAAGATCATTTGGTCTTAACCATGGAAAAATATTACGACTTAACTGTTTGCTTGTAATATTTTTGGAACGAAGTTCCTTTTGGGTGGTCTAGGTATGAGCGATTCGGCAGAAAACGCGTTAGTTTCTTTTTCTTTCTCTCAGTATATATTTCTATACCACGCGCTCTCTCTTTTATTATACTCCGCGTTCCTTTCTTTCCCTTTCTCTCAGTGTATATCTCTATACCGCGCGCCCTCTCTTTCGTTATATGCCGCGTTAGTTTCTTTCTTTTTCTCTCTCTATATTTCTATACCGTGCGCGATATATATATATCTATCTTTCTTTCTCTTTCTCTTAGTGTATATTACTATAATGCGTGCTCTCTCTTTCTTCTGCAGAATGACAGACGAGCGTGGTTTATAACCTTAAAACTAAACAAGATACAAATGATGTTCAAACGTATTTGTTATTTGTTGTTTTAAATCATACGAGAGTAATATTGTTTATAAATATTATACTCATTATTTGAATTAGGTTTCGAGAAATGATAGGAAATATTAGGTTTTTTTCGTAAACCTAAACGGTTAAACGTGCAAGTTAACGTAAGTTAACGTGGTTAAAGGTGTAACCTTTACGGTTTGTTTCGTAAATTAATAATAAAAAAAAAATGTATAATTTGAAGCAATTCCTAACTGTTTACATATGTTTATTGTACATGTAATTCGAGTGATTGATATTTACTATATTTATATATCTAAGTCGTAGTCATATAGTGAAAAATAAGTCAGATTGTAAAACTGAGCCATTGCATGATCTGTCGGCAGTTCGATTAGTTCATCTAATTCGTGTGGCTCATGAAATCGCCAATTTTATGAGGCAATTGTTAAACTTGGATTTACACTCACTATCTTACCTACTTCATATCATGCAGTAACTCAGTTTTTCACAATCTGATGGATTTTACTATGTGACTACGACATATACATTATAGAGAGACAATAGTGAAATCACGAGCTCAGTGTCAAAAACAGTATCGACAGAGAAAAAGAAAAGAAAAAGTTTACAAAACACAGATTTAGAAAAGTAGGTTACAATTTTATAATTTGAAGCAATTGCTTACTGTTTACATAGGTATATCAAATATGTGATTCAAGTGTATGTTTTTGTACTATATTTATATACATTCTAGAGAGACAATAGTGAAATCACAACCTCAGTATCAAAAAGGGTATTGACAGAGAAAGATGAAAAAAAGAAATTTTACAAAATACAGATTTAGAACATGCTGGCGTTAATTGCGTTAAAATATACACAGATAAATTTCAATCAAAGAAGAAACATGTTGAACCTGAACCTTTACAAGCTTCGAGAGAAGATTCATTACCAACCATATTAATTGAATGTAATGAAGAAACTAAAAAAATAATATTTACTCCAATTCTGAATAATCAAATTTAATCATCCGTTAATGATGAAGCTCAGCAAGTAATTAGTCCAAATTTTTAATCATTCCAAGCCCCATACGAGGAACATGATGAATGTTCAACACCAAATGACTTGTTGTATCATGACAGAAACTGGTGGCGACGGTAATTGCATATTTTCATCTCTCATAAGAATCTTACATCTTCAAATATTAAAAGAGAAGTTGGATTGAAGATTGAAGACTGGATTCAGTCACCGACTTTACCTCCCCGAGTAGTCGTGTATCCATCTTCTCTCTCAAATGCGCAAACAAGGGCTACAGTAAAGTCAATGTACATGCCCCAATCAACCAGGACAACAAACGCAGTCCAGACAGAACTGATAAATTCTGGGAAGACTTAGAAGATATTATCTCTAAACTTCCAGAGAGGCACAGCGTCATACCGCTTGGTGACTTCAATGCTCAATTAGGAAGAGAGAAAAAATACAGAAACATAGTGGGCAATTATCCGGCGCACAAGCGAACCAACCGCAACGGAGAACGATTGGTGGATCTATGTAGGACTTTTGGGTTGATCATGAAATCTACAGCCTTCAAACACTTGCCAAGGAAGCAGTAGACTTGGATTTCACCTAATACCCACCTGGGTGAATTTCAGATAGATCATGTGGCCATTTCACGCAAATCTCAAAAGGAAATACAAAACGTGAAGGTACTAAGAAGCGCCAATCTAGACTCAGACCACTACCTCTCAAAGATCAAAATAAGACTCCAGCCTAGAAACACTAGATTACACAGAACCTCCAAAATGGTAAAATTTGACGTCGAGCGACTCAAGAACAGTCAAGAACTAAGTCAGAGACTGAACAACACAGACCTACTCACAAGGCAAACTGGCTTATAATGACAAGGACAACTGCCACCTTTTGGCTCAGTACTTTAAAAATCTACTCAACTGTGACGCACCCAGCGAAGACTTCGACTATAAACAAACCACACCAAACCCTGACTCGCTTCCCCCTTCATTGGAAGAAGTTGGCCAGATCATTCAACTTCTTAAGAATAATAAGGCAGCTGGAGAGGACTCTATCGTTGCTGAACTGTGGAAAGGTGCTGGAAACAATGCCGTGCGCAAGCTAAACGAGATCATCCAGGACATCTGGGAAACAGAGAAATTACCACCCGATTGGAAATCTGCTCTGATCCATCCGCTTCACAAAAAGGGAGATTTTACGGATCTAAACAACTACCGTGGAATTTCTCTCGTCCCGGTAACATACAAGATTCTCTCGAAGGCGTTACAAACAAGGGCAGAAAATCAGTTGGATAGTCAACTGGGAGAATACCAGGGGGGCTTCAGGAAGACCCGATCCTGTGTTGAACAGATCCTCAACCTTAAAACTGTTTTGCATACTCCAAGATGAGAAACCACAAGGTGGTCATCACCTTTGTTGATTTTAGGAACGATTCCCTACGATTCTATCGATAGAGAAACGAACTAACAAAGTACTCCAGGAAGTAGCACTAGACAACAAAATCCGCAGACTAATCCTAGAAACTTTGACCAACACCCATTCCAAGGTTAAATTTTGAGGCGAGATTTCAGAAAGCTTCGAAATAAAAACTGGAGTGACACAAGGAGATGGACTTTCCCCACTTCTCTCCAACTGTGTCCTTGCAAAGGTTATGAGAGATTGGCGCAAGGAACTGAACAACTTGGGTGCTCAGAGTGGTATCTACCTGGGACGTAAGAACGATGGACTGGTTGTATATTGCCTGGTTTTTGCAGATGACATGGCACTGTTTGCTGATTCTCTTGAGATGGCAACAATGCAGGTAAACTGTCTCAGAAAACAGGCTGCCAAAGTGGGTCGTCAAGTGTCGCTGGAGAAAACAGAATTCTTCACCAACATCAGAGAAGCAAACAGAGAGCTGTTACTAGAACAGGGAAATATCAAGAGGACTGAGAAATTTAAGTATCTCGGCGAATGGATTGAACCCAACTTATCAGAAAGAGCATCATTATCCAAGAGAGTCAGCAAGTTAGAACTAGCCTATCGGCTGACTAAGAACACTTACAATAAGAAATGCCTGTCACGCAACCTGAAACTTAAGCACTACACATCAGTCTTACGACCAGAAGCTCTATATGCCATGAAGTGTCTTTCCTTGAACCAAAGGGGTCTAATAGAGAAATTAGAAATCAGAGAGTCGAGAATCCTTAGGAAGATCCTAGGTCCGGTAAAGGAAGATGGAGAATTCCGAAGACGGCATAACTCTGAGCTCTACGAACATATTGAGATGCTCTCTGACTGTGCAAGGAAAAGAAGGGTAGCTTTCTATGGCCACATTGCAAGATTGCCTCCAAACCGACTAACCAACCGTCTGTTCACCTTCTGACAAAACAAGAAGCTTCGTACCACCTGGTTGACAGAGACCGAGAAGGATATTAAAGAACTGGGAATAACAGATCTCAAAAACAGAAAGTCAGTGAGATGCATCCTAAAGCAAGTCCGTGGATTTCAGGAAAAACCTCGAAGAAAAGGTACCCACTGGACAGAAGAGAGGAAGGAGTTACACCGGCAGAAGATGCGACTATACTGGACAAAGGTCAAAGCCCAACAGTTGAACAAGCGTGGTCCAAAGTAGGCCTATTCGAAATAAGAAGAAGAAAAGGGAAGTTGTTCGTTTCTGTTAAATGCGCGAGGAACTTCGTTCCTGACGGGGGTCACCTGACCGCAAACGTTTTTATCGTTATTTTGTTTTATTCAATTTTTTATCCAAAGAACGAATTTGTGGCATGTAGGACGTTTGGAGCCTTATGCGTACAATATGCGTACTTCCTCTTCCATTTCGCTCTCCGTAACCATGCCTGCTAGAAATATCGGCATCATCTAACTTCTGTCTAACCTTAGCATAAAAATCTTTTATCATTAGAGTATGATATGTTGGTACTTGAGATATGTTGGTACTAATCGCTTTCTGAATGTCTGCTCGTCTATGTGGGGAGATGTTGGTGCGTCTACTTAGATATTTTTTAGTTTCTATTTAGTGTGCTATCCATACTGAGAGCTCGTTCGTGCGATGCGACTACTTATAGCTGTCTGGGTTCGGGTCATGCGCGTTGTGTGCGATGCTTCGGTTCGGTTGTTTGTTTGTTTTGTTGGTCGTACATGAGTCTGGGGTGTCTGGGATTGCATTTTGAGGGTGGATATGACCTGTGTCTGATCAGATCAGACACAGAGACAAAGTTTCATCGGCACTTGTCCAACACACAAACACTGGTCACTGGATGGACTTTAGAAATTCAAGGACTGTTGCACAGATTAGCCACGAAATGTCACGAGTATACAGAGAAGCCATAGAGATAGAAAAACGAGACTACTGCATGAACACGAGAGACGATTCCTTGAGACTGCCCCCAGCATGGCGACCGATCATATCCACCCTCAAAATGCAATCCCAGACACCCCAGACTCATGTACGACCAACAAAACAAACAAACAACAGAACCGAAGCATCGCACACAGCGCGCATGACCCGAAGCCAGACAGCTATAAGTAGTCGCATCGCACGAACGAGCTCTCAGTATGCGTCGAACGGTTGACCCGTACGGACGCATATATCTCTTGAGAATGGCGAATGTTAGTTCGCCGAAACGTCGAGAATCCGGTTCTTTTCAGAGCCAACCCTCAGCATCAACGCGGAATCCCCGAGAAAACAATACAACACAGGTATCTATCCGCGAAAACCTCAAATACAAAATATATATATATATATATATGTTACAACATATATATGTTACAACATATATATATATATATATATATATATATATATATATATATATATATATATATATATATATATATATATATATGTTGTTACAACATATATATATATATATATATATATTTTGTATTTGAGGTTTTCGCGGATAGATACCTGTGTTGTATTGTTTTCTCGGGGATTCCGCGTTGATGCTGAGGGTTGGCTCTGAAAAGAACCGGATTCTCGACGTTTCGGCGAACTAACATTCGCCATTCTCAAGAGATATATGCGTCCGTACGGGTCAACCGTTCGACGCATACTGAGAGCTCGTTCTCGGGGATTCTGCGTTGATGCTGAGGGTTGGCTCTGAAAAGAACCGGATTCGGTTGTTTGTTTGTCTTGTTGGTCGTACATGAGTCTGGGGTGTCTGGGATTGCATTTTGAGGGTGGATATGATCGGTCGCCATGCTGGGGGCAGTCTCAAGGAATCGTCTCTCGTGTTCATGCAGTAGTCTCGTTTTTCTATCTCTATGGCTTCTCTGTATACTCGTGACATTTCGTGGCTAATCTGTGCAACAGTCCTTGAATTTCTAAAGTCCATCCAGTGACCGGTGTTTGTGTGTTGGACAAGTGCCGATGAAACTTTGTCTCTGTGTCTTACTGAAACTACATGTTCTTGAATCCTAGCAGATATTTTTCTATTGGTAAGTCCAATGTAGGTTCGTTCACATGTTCCGCAAGGTATTTCGTAAATTCCATGGGATTCTAACGGGATGGTGTCTTTAACGCTGCGTAGCATGGAGGATATTTTCTGGTTAGGTTTGAAAATGGTGTCGATGTTGTGTCTTTTAAGGATTCTGGCGATTTTGTCAGTTAATCCATGAACATATGGTAGGTATGCTGTGCTAACGGGTTTCTGTCGTTCTGCAGTTGTTCGGCTACTGTTCTCTGTACGACGGAAAGCTCTGGATATTAATCTGTTTGGATATCCATTTGAAGAAAGAGCTTCTCGTAAGTTCCTCAATTCTTTCGGTAAGTTAAGTTGGTCGGCTAGTCTTTTGGTGTGTTGACTACAGATGCTAGTTGTTTGGGATGATGGTGCGAAGAAGCGTTCAGATATCTGTCTGTGTGGGTTGGTTTCCGGTACACAGTGTGGCTCAAAGTGCCGTCAGGTTTCTTCTGTACCAAAACATCCAAGAAAGGAAGTTGTTGATGCTTTTAAATAAATTGGTGAAATTGGTGAAAAGTGAGACGACATCAAAACTGACCAACACATAATCACCAATTTAAGTCTCACTTTTCACCAATTTACCGTTATCTGTTATAGTAACGAGTTTAAGAAAACATTGGGAAAAAGTTACACCACATTGCTCTCTTGATTTCGAAACTTTTAGACAAACTTTAGAATTTATTTTTGACTCAAATGTTTTTGTTCATAATGACGTATATTATAAACAAATTTTTGGTACACCAATGGGGTCAACTATATCCCCCATTTTAGTAAATTTTGTCTTGGATGATCTTATCGCAGACAGTTTGGAAAAAATACCTTTCAATATACCCTTTGTTAAAAGATATGTTGACGATTTGATATTATCTGTCCCCAAGGATAAAATGGTTGAGGCACTCAATGTTTTCAATGGTTATAACACCAACCTACAATTTACAGCAGAAGAGGAAGACTCTAACAACTCGATTCCGTTTTTGGACATGAAAGTCTTCCGAACGAGTAATAACATACTAAAAACTAAATGGTACAGAAAACCCTGCACGAGCAACAGATGGCTTAATTTTCATTCCTATCATCCAATGAAAATGAAGATCAATCTAGTCTTGGTGATGAGATGCAGGGTAATGAAATTGTCACACCCTGATTTCGTGATTGAATGCCTAGGGATGGTGAGAGATATCCTGCTGGAAAATTCATATTCGAATCATTTAGTTAACAAACTTTTGTTCAGTTCTCCCTTGAATCCGAGTACGGATAATGTTGTAAACGCACACTATATTGCAAATGTAAACATATTAAGATGTCCACCAAGTATTAGAAGTCAAGAGAATAATGTGGAAAACCCACATAGTAACAACCCCACGTTTTTCTGTTCACTACCATATATAGAGTCGTTAACACCGAAACTCATAAACATTTTTAAAGGTGAGGATGTTAAGATTGCCCAGTGCATCTTAATAACCAATAGCAATTTATTCACTAAAACAAAAACCAGGTTAGACACATTAGAAAAATCAAATGTGGTATACAATATTCCTTGTCTGAATTGTAACAAAATTTATATAGGACAAACTTCTAGGTGTTTGTCGGGACGCATTACGTCTCACAAAAGTGATTGCAGACTAGAGAAGGTGTCTTGTGCCTTGTCAGAACATGTAATTATGAATAAACATTCAATGGATTTTGGCAAGGTGAGAGTGTTATGCACAGAAAGAAATTATCATAAAAGAATTTTTAAAGAAATGTTTTACATCAAGGGAGAGGTCGATAGTATGAACAAGAAAACTGATGTTAACAATCTTAGCATTATATATGATTACATACTAAAATTAGAACATAAAATTCTATCTCGTTCGTAAAACGTAATCGTTGTGTTTTCTTGATCATGCGGTTGGCTGCTGTTTTGATTGAAAAAAGGCGTTTTTGTGGATTTTCTTAAATTCATTGTAATGTAATCGATCTGTTGGTGGAAAGAATCAGCTTGTATATTCTTTTCTCAAACACCCGTGTGCGGGTACATGCGCATTATGAATCAGTTCAGTTACCGGGATTGCGCACAATCCACTTAAAGATGTCAATATAATGTAATTAAAAAACTAGTCCATTTCCGTTTTCATCACCGTGGCACCATGTTGTAGCACACGTTTTCAATTTTGTATTTTTTTTTGTTAAGTAATTAATTTTGGTAAATTCAATTTTATTTTGTAATCTGTTTTATTATAAAACATGAGGGCTTAACTCTCTTATTCTAAATATTATTTTTTTGTTGTGTGAGGTATTACATAATACCTTTTTCAATGTGGTTGAATTTTTGTCCAGTGTGTCATGAAGCTACTGTTTATGTCAACCTCACGTTAGTAAGCAGTTTACAAACCATCTTAAATAACATGTAGGTGTACTAACAAATAAATTATTTTTAGATGTCTTGAGAAAGGGAATAAGCATTCCCGAAAGTTCGATTATATAACAAAGAGTTTCTTTTTACCGACCTAAGCTTTGACTACACCCTCATTAAACGTATATATATTTTCTTGGTTGAAAATATACTATGGTATTTATATACATATATATATATATATATATATATATATATATATATATATATATATATATATATATATATATATATATATATATATATATATATATATATATATATATAACGTATAAACGTTACAAAATTTAGCAAGAGAACTAAAAGATGTTAAAAACAAATTAACTGTTATATTGCCCAGTCACATCTTACAAGAATATAACAGAAGAATAATTATAAAATACAAAAACTGTTTTCATAAAATTAAAAATATCAATAAGCAAAAATTAAGTAAATTGAGAACTGATGAATTTTTGAACATAAAAATACAAGAGAAATGGATAAAAAATCTAACTGACATAGTATTACCTAGTGATATAAAACGGTTACTATCTTTAGGACCAAAATTTGGTATAAGTCCCCTAAGAGGTGATATTAAATTATCTAACTTATTAGCAGATTTAGAACTTATTTTATCAAATGTAGATAAAAATCAACACAACACTTACCGGGCACAATTTACTAATATAATAACCAATTTCTTACATACAAATTCTAACAATATACACCATTTAAGGAAAATTTTTGATCAATCTAAACGTTTTTTGAAACAGCACCCAGATCTCTATGTGGTAAGAAGTGATAAGGGTAATGTAATAGTAATAATGTCTAAGGATGATTACATCAACAAAAGTTGCTAATTACTCAAGGACACTAAATATTACAAGCAATTAAAAAATAATCCAGTTTGCACTTTGCAACAAAAAGCAAACAAAATTGTGTCTAATTTAAAAAAAATGTAAGTTAATTGATGAAATAACAGCTAAAACTCTTACTATTTATAACGCCGTTACCCCTCGACTCTATACTTATGATACTATATTTATGCCTAAAATCCATAAACCCAATCTTTCTGTGAGACCTATCGTGTCTTCGGTGGACTCTCCGAACAGTAAATTAGCAAAATGGCTGGCGACCATACTTGCTAATTCTTATGATTCTGACAACGATTATTATGTAAAGGACTCACTAACTTTTAGTAATTTCATTAACAATTTCAAATTACCTGATGACTATGTGTTGGTCAGTTTTGATGTTATTTCACTTTTCACTAACTTACCGTTATCTGTTATAATAACAAGTTTAAGAAAACATTGGGAAAATGTTACGCCACATTGCCTTCTTGATTTTGAAACTTTCAAATTAATTTTAGAATTCATTTTTGACTCTAATGTATTTATTCATAATAGTACGTATTACAAACAAATTTTTGGTACACCAATGGGGTCAACAATCTCCCCCATTTTAGTAAATTTTGTTTTAGATGATCTAATCACAGATGTTTTAAAAAAATTGTTTAATTTACCTTTTGTTAAAAGATATGTAGATGATTTGATTTTAGCTGTTCAAAAGAATAGAATAGGTGAGGCTCTTAATGTTTTTAATGGATTTAACATCAATCTGCAATTCACAGCAGAAGAAGAAGACTCAAACAACTCGATTCCGTTTTTAGACATGAAAGTTTTTAGAACCAACAATAACCTGTTAAAAACAAAATGGTATATAAAACCTTGCTCAAGTAACAGATGGCTTAATTTTCATTCTTATCATCCGATGAAAATGAAAATTAACTTAATCTCGGTAATGAGAAATAGGGTAATCAAATTATCACACCCTGATTTTGTTATTGAATGCCTAGGGATGGTGAGAGATATCCTGCGGGAAAATTCATATCCTGATAAATTAGTTAATAAACTATTGTTTAGTTCTCCCTTGAACCATAGAACGGATATTTTTGGCAATATATTTCAAAATTTGAATGTTAACACTCTGGAAGCTTTACCAACGAATAAAGATCAAAAAATCAATTTGGAAAACACACAAAACAACAACCCCTCTTTTTTCTGCTCGCTGCTATATATAGAATCTTTAACTCCGAAGCTCATTAACATTTTTAAAAGTGAGGATATCAGGATATAATATTTTTACAAAAACAAAAACAAAATTAGAAACATTAGAAAAATCGAACGTAGTTTATGATATCCCTTGTCTAAATTGTAATAAAATGTATATAGGACAAACATCTACGTGTCTATCGGGACGCATCACGTCTCACAGAAGTGACTGCGAATTAAAGAAAATATCATGTGCCCTTTCTGAACATGTCATTATGAACAAACATTCCATGGATTTTGACAAAGTAAGTGTGTTATGCACCGAAAACAATTACCATAAAAGAATTTTTAAAGAAATGTTTTACATAAAAAACGAAGAAAATAGTATGAACAAGAAAACAGATATTAATAATCTGAGTATTATTTATGATTACTTGTTAAAACTAGAACATCATCTTCTTTCTCTTTCTAAAAAGATGTAATTTGTTGTTTTTATTTTTATTTTATTTTTAGTTTTCAAATTTTTGAATTTTGTATTCAATTTATTAATATTTCAAATGTCAAAAAGTTTTTTAATTTTTTTAATCTGTTAAAGTATTTATATATGAAGGATTAACACTGTTATTTTTTTAAAGTTGTTCAATATTGTTCATGAAGCTGTTTTTAGTATTAACCTCACGTTAGTAAGTATTTTTATAAATCCTGTCTAAAGACCATGTGAGTTAACGAATAAATAAATTTTTGTAGTTGTCTTGATAAAGCGAATAAACATTCCCGAAAGCTCGAGTAAATAACAAAGAGTTTCTTTTGCCCAACCAAAAGTTTTGACTGCATCCTCATCAAACATATACAAATTTTCACTTGTGAAAATATACAACGTTTATATTAAATAGCCAGTCATTAAAAACTATCTTCAAGTATATATATATATATATATATATATATATATATATATATATATATATATATATATATATATATATATATATATATATATATGTATATATATATATATATATATATACAGTCGTTTATTTCATAAATGAAATGTCGTGATCTCATGTTGTCCTGCCATGTCGCTGAATTAGCGATGTCTCTCCAGTTATCCCTCTCTGTTGCTGTCCTTATGTTTGTTGGAAAGGGAATTCCTGTTATTTCTTTGACCTGGTCCACCCACCGTTTCGGAGAGCGTCCTCTGGGCCGGGTTCCCTCTACTTTTCCTTGAATTAGAAGTTTTTCCAGGTTATCGTCTCTTTTTCGCGTTATGTGTCCGAATTATTTCAGAATTCTTCGTCTGACGACAGTTGATAGACGTTCTTTTATGTTTAATTCTGCATGAATGGAGACGTTAGTTATGTGTGCTGTCCAGGGTATTCTCAAAAGTCGTCTCCTGCACCACATCTCAAACGCGTCCACCCTCGCTCTGCCTGTTGTTTTTAGAGTCCAAGCCTCGGCCCCATATAAAGCCACAGGAAAAACTAACGCATTGACAAGCCTTATTTTTGTGTTGTTTGAGACTTGTTTGTCTTTCCAGATTTTGTTGAGGTTCGACATCGCGCTTTTGCCGAGTGCTATCCGTCTTCTGATTTCGGTGGACGTATTGCCGTCCTTATTTATTTTCGCGCCGAGGTATACTATTGCATGGACGTTCTCTATATCTTGTTACACACAATTTGCTCAAAATAGTGTCTAACAAAATGATGTTAATATATGCTAAACGATTTACTGGATCTTTACGGGTGTTTTAAGCGTGAGGGAAGTGAAAGGCTGCGGGTGGTTTGTCTATTTTGTTCAGGCAGTTATTGTCGTCGGGAAAACCTTCGTTGCAAGTAAGTAGTTATCGCAGCAAGAGTGTTAAAAACTTTACGCACGTGGTGATAAGTTGTGTTTGCGTGGTTGCGGCGCGACAGGGTAAGCGCCCAGGCAACGTTTCAAAGCGCATCTGGTGAGGGATAGCGGAATTTGTAGCTAAGACCGGCTTCAACAGCGTAAGGTGTCTTCTCGGGAATGGACGAATGCGAGAGCAGACCGAGAGCGGGCAGTGAGTCGATGAACCCGTTTGAAGGATGTGCTAAACTAAACCGATCACCGATCCAGACGGCTAAGAGGTCGAAAAAAGAGGAGATGTCAGATAAAGGAAGAGGTGCACTCCCCTCGTGCAGGTCAGAGTGATCATTTTGAGAGAATATTGCAGGAGTTAATAGAAATTAAAAAGGAGTTCACGACGGTAGACAGGAAGTTGGAGGAAATGAGACGGGAAAACAGAAGATTGGAGGAAAAATTGGAAAGGGTGGTGAAGAGACAAAAGGAGAAGGAAGAAGTAGAAAAGGACTGGAGAAAGGAAATGTTAGCAGAGTTGAGGTCAATAAGAGATGAGAATATGGAAATAAAGAATAAGTTATCGAAACTGGAGGAGGAAGCGGAGGCAGTCAAGGAGGAGAAGAGAAGAACCGAGAGTAAGTGGGAGGAGGAACGTCAGGTAATGAGAGAGGAGCTGGCTAAACTAAAAGATACGGAAGAGAGGAGACTAAGGAGCGAATTAAGAAATAACATTGTTATTTATGGAATTGAAGGAGAAGATTGGCGGGAAAAGGCAAAGAACATATTTCGGGAAAAGCTAGGTTTAAACGAAGGTTTCGGGAGTACATACAGGCTTGGCTCGAATAGGGATAATAGAGAAAGTAAAGGCCCGATTATGTTAAAATTAGAAAGTTGGGTGGTAAAAAAGGACATAATGAGAAACAAACGCAAGCTTAGAGGTACAAACGTATTCATTCAAGATGATTTCAACCCTAAGGAACAAGGAATCCAGAAAGAACTGTTAAGGAAGGCAAAAGTACTCAAGGAAAGGGGATACCAGATTAAAGTAGGATACCAAAGAATGGAAATAGATGGGAATTGGGTACCATGGGACAAGGTAGCAAAAAACGAATTAACGAGCAAAGAAAGAGGGGACAGTTAGACAACGACGGAACGGAAAAGGAAAATGTAAAGCTAATGTTTTGGAATGTAGCAGGGCTCAGGAAGAAATTGGATACGGTGGACGGGTCTCTTATAGTATTCTTGAGGAATTTCGAAATAGTTGGGTTAGTGGAGACCTGGGTTCAAGAGAAGGAATGGGAAGCCTGTAAAGAGAGACTCCCCAAGGTGTACAATTGGAGGATACAAGCGGCACGGAGAGAGAGAGTGACTACGGAAGGGCAAAGGGGGGAATAATAACTGGGGTCAGAAGAGGCATCAAGGAATCGGAGAGAATTCTAGAAGAGGCGGAGGGTCTAGTTTTTAGGGAGGTAGAACTGGAGGGGGAGTGGTGGCAGATAGCAACCGTTTATAATAATAAGGGACTGGAAAAAATTAAAGAGGGTATAAAGAGGAATTTAGAAGATATGGTAACGACAAACTTGCTACTAGGAGGTGATTGGAATGTTAGGATAGGAGAAGAGCAGGTCAATACGGTGAATAAGACGGGTGATTTGATAAGAAGGAATTCTAAAGACAAAATTAAAAAGGCAGAGGGAAATGTTTGGTTGGCGTGGGTGTTAGAGAACCAATGGGATATTTTGAATGGGTGTATTGAGGGCGACTGGGAGGGAGAATTTACGTTTGTGGGTGCAATGGGTACCTCAGTTATTGACCTAATAATTACAAATGATGCGGCGAGACGGCAAATAAAACTGATGGAAATCGGAATAAGAAGTGAGACGGATCATATGCCGGTAGTGGTGTCGTTGAAGCAGCAAAGGGAGAAAGATGTTAAGGCGGAGAAATGGGTGGCCAGATGGGATAAGGAGGCGACAGAAGAATACAGAAAGAAATTAGAAGAGGTAGAGTGGAACGCCATAGAGGATATAGACATGATGGCAAAGAAAATGGAATCTGCACTTGTGAAAAAGAAAATCAAAGAAGCGTTTCCAGGCCGAGCATGATACGACGGGGAAGTGCGGAACGCAAAGCAAAGGTTTCGAGAAGCTATGAGAGAATGGAGAAAGGGAGAAGGGCTCAAAGTGCACGTGCTGGAAGCGAAAACAGATTTGCAAAAAATGGAGAAGAAAAAGCAGCTTTGGGAGGAGAAGGAGAAGCAGCGGGTACGAGAAATCAAGACGGAAGCTGAGCTGTGGAAATACGTGAGAGAGAATAGGAAAAGGAAGGAAAGATTACCCAAGAGCATTGCGATAGAAGAATGGCAAAACCACTTCATGAGGATACTAGGAGGGGTGGAGATGCGGTCAGAAAAAGATGATAGTTCAGGAGATCGACAGAGAAAGCAGGAAGAGCTCGCCGAGGATATCACCGTGACAGAGGTGGAGGATGTTATTGATTCCCTAAAGCCAAGAAAAGCGGGAGGTTTGGATGGGCTCGGAAATGAAGCGTGGAAAGAAGCACCTAGAATCTGTAAGGAGAAGTTTACGGAGGAATTGAGAAGGATAGGAAGAGGAGAGAAAAGGATACCAGTCAGCTGGAAAGTGGGGATAATTCAACCGGTGTTTAAGAGAGAACGAGGGACGCGCTAGAAAATTATAGAGGTATAACTTTGATGAACTCCTCATACAAAATATTTGCTAAAATCCTGGATTGTCGCTTGAGGAAGGAAATCAATGAAAGGAAGCTTTTGCCGGAAATACAAGCGGGGTTCAGAGAAGGAAGGAGCACGGTGGAACACCTGGTGACCTTGAGAGTCATCATAGACCAAGGAATAAGAAAGGGATGCCTGTTTGCTCTTTTCATTGATTTGAAATCCGCATATGACTCGGTGAACAGAAGGAGACTTGACGAGTGTTTGGGCAAGCTAGGTATCTCAGAGAGTGTAAGAAGGAACATCAGGAATTTGTACGAGGAAACGGTCTGTAAGGTAGTAGCGAATGAATGGGAATCGGACTATTTTGAGGTGAGGAAGGGCCTGAGACAAGGCTGCCCTTTGAGTCCCACGCTTTTCAATCTGTATGTGGCGGATATGGAAAAGGTTCTACAGGCCGGGCAAGCTGGAGGAGTGGTGATTGGGAAAAAGAAGGTGTGGAGCTTGGCATATGCGGATGACATGGTGGTATTTGCAAAGTCGGCTAGTGAGATGAAGGACGTGATTGAAAGGCTCGGCAGGTGTTTCGAAAAGAGGGATTTAAGGGTGAATTTTGGTAAAACAAAATGGATTCGGTTTAAAAGAGGTGGGCGATATAAGAAAGAAAGGTTTGAATGGCAGGGTACTGAAATAGAGGAAGTTAGTAAATTTAAGTATTTGGGGTATGTCTTTGGGAATGGATACAGTAATAAAGAACACATAGAGTATGTTACAAAGAAGGTATGGGTGGCGGCGGGTCGTATCTGGGAGGTTTGGAAAAGGAACTTTGATGGAAATTTTAGAGCAGCAGAGACCATATGGAAGGCATGTGTGCGAAGCGTGTTACTGTATAGATGCGAGGTCTGGGGAACGAAAGAGGAAGACAAGATCGAAAGGGTGCAGCTAAAGTTTTATAAGAAAGTGTTGAAACTTGATAGGTCGACGCCTGGTCACATTGTGCTTCAGGAAGTGAGTGCTTGTAAGGTGGCGGTAATAGCTGCGGAAAGAGTGATAAAGTTCGAGTATAGGGTGGATGGCTTAGGAGAAAAAGGATAATTAAAGAAATCTTTCCAGTAGTGAATAAAGAGGGGTTAAGTGGTAGAAGAGAGAGCGGTTGGGGGTTGAATAAAAGGAAACTGTATGAGAGAGGCGGGTTATCATCCGAGGGGTTGGAAACGGAAAAAAGTGCGGGTGCTCAGTGGAAACGGATGCTAAAAGAGAGGTTATTAGAAGTGGACTTCCAAGAGCGCCAATCGAAAATAGAGGCTAGTAAAAATCACCAAGGCTACAGTCAGATACAAGTGCACGGCCGTGTTCCTGGTTATTTGAGGACAAGTAAAGGGTCGGACGACCAGTCAGTGTTGGCGAGATTTAGGTGTGGCAATGAAGAGCGTGGAAGGAGACATTGGATGAAGGAGGAAAGTAGAAGGTGTTTGGTGTGTGGCTTGAAGGAAGATATGTGGAGTCATTGGTTGGAAGAATGCACGATGGCGGAGTGGAATGACCAGGAGAGAAGGCGAGGAAAGGATTGGAGGGAGTGTATGGACGAGAGCGGGAAGGGACTGTCGTTTTTACACAGAGTGAAAACATGGAAAGAGCGGATGCGACGGGGTAGTTTTTTGAGTGTTGCGGTTTAGTTTATTTTTTTTTGTGAGCTTATGTCCGATGTACAGGTGTTGAAGTATAGGTTTATAGGGTGGTAAAATTTCTTTCTTCTTTTTAATGGGGCTTTAGTTTCACAACTTTTTTATTATTTTTTATTGTTTTATTTTGTATGTATATTTTGTATGGAAATGTAAATTATTTTAATTATGCCAATAAAGGTTATTATTATTATATCTTGTATGTTCGGTATATGTTCTATGTTATTTCCTCGATCAATTATCATCAATTTAGTTTTTTGACGGTTCAGTTTTAATCCAAATCTTAGGATTTCTTCTTCCACCCTCTCGATGAGTTCCCTCATTTCTTGTTCGTCTTCTGCAATCAAAGTGGTGTCGTCCGCATAGCGTAAGTTGTTGATTCTCTTCCCTCCTATTACTATTCCTCCCTCCCAATCTTCCAAAACTCTTCTCAGTACGATCTCGCCGTATACGTTAAACAACAAAGGTTAAAGCACACAGCCTTGGCGGACACCTCGTTGTGTACTAAAGGATTCGGAGTCTCTTCTATCTATCCTGACAATTGCTCTGTTATTGTCGTAGAGTTGCTTTAGCAAGATGGCCAGATGTTGAGGAGTTCCCATATCTATCAAAGCATTCCATAGCGGATTCCAGTTCACACAACCAAAAGCCTTGCTTTAGTCGAGGAAGCAGAGGTAGGTAGGTTTTACAAATTCTCTTGCTTTTTCTATAATTTGTCTTATATTCATGATTTGTTCCCTTGCTCCTTTGTTCTTTACGAAACCCGCTTGTTCCTGTGGAATTTGCCATTCTAGGAAGTATCTGAGACGTTGTAATATGATCCAGAGTAGAACTTTGCTGGGATGGGAGATTAGCGCTATGGTTCTATAGTTATTGCATTCTTGGCATGACCCTTTCTTGTGCAGGGGGATGAATGATGATGTGGTGCAATCCGTTGGCCATTGGCCTGATTGCCATATTTTGCTGCATATTTTGTGTACGAGATCGATTCCTTTCTGGCTAAGTTGTTTTAGCATTTCTTCGTTTATATCGTCTGCGCCTGTGCTTTTATTATTTTTCAGTTTCTGGATGGCTTGAACCACTTCCTCTCTCATTATTCCAGGTTCTTGTTCTATTTGCGTAATGGGAAGAAGTTGGATCATTACTTGATTTGGTTGATCGTCCTTATACAGTTCGTTGCAGTGTTGTCGCCATACTTCTACTACGTCTTCTATTTCCGTAACGACCCTACCTTCCTTCTCTTTTATTTTCCATTTTTTAGGTTTAATCTCTCTGGTTATTTCTTTAATTTTGAGGAACATTTCTCTTGTTTCGTTTGTGTTGTGTAGCCTTTCCATATCGCTGCATATTGTTTGTGGATGTCCATTTTTGCCACGCCTACATAATCTTTGTATTTCTCGGTTAAGTCTTCTGCGTTCGTTCTCTTTCTCTCCATTGTTTATGCCCGTTTGGAGCAGAGTCTTCCTTCGTTTCACCAGCTGCCAGGTTTCCTTAGTCATCCATTGTTTGTTCTTAATCTCTTGTGTATTCTCCTGTAGCACTTGCTTCTTGGTTGTTAACATTGTATTCTTGAAGTCTTGCCACATTTGTTCTACGTTTATCTGATTTGGTTCTTCTGGCATTGTGTCTATGTTTTCTTCCAGTTTTTGTCTAAAGCGTTCTATGTTGTCGTAGTTTAATTTTGGAAGTTTCTTCCCTTGTTTCTTTGTTTTGATGTGTATTTTTATTTCTATCATGAGCAATTTATGATCTCCTCCACAATCCATGCCCGGCAGAGTTCTTGCGTTTATCACACTGGTTTTCCATCTGTTTTTTATCATGATGTAATCTATTTGGTTTCTATAAAGCCTATTTGGGGATGTCCAAGTGTATCTGCGTCTTGGGTGGTGAGGGTATAGACTGTTTGTGATTGCGAGGTTGTTCTCTATACAGAATTCCACTAGTTTTTGACCAGGCTCATTCCTCACTCCCAGTTCGTATTGGCGTATCAGTGGTCGTATTTGCTCGTCTTCTTCTGTTTGCCCAATCTTTGCGCCTTGTAATAGTGTTGCTAAAATCGCCTTAAAATCGCCTTGTAATAGTGCTAGATATTTCGCGTAGCGTTCTTTCCAGCATTCTGTAAAATTCATTTGTATCTTCTTCGCTCGCTTTTGATGTCGGAGCATATGCTTGTATCACGTTAAGAATGCATGGTTTAGCATTTAGTTTTATTGTTATTATCCTAGAATTTATGGGATTATATCCCAGGATACTTGAGTTTATCTGTTTCGGGATTATAAATGCTACTCCATGTATTGATTCAGTTTCGTGTCCTGAGAAATATATAGTGTTCTCGTTTGAAGAGGTGAAGTGTCCACGGCCTTTCCAGTGTGTTTCGCACAGTCCAGTTACGTTGAGCTGTTTGACCTCTCTTTCAATTATGTCTAATTTGCCAGGATGTAAGACCAGACCTTGGACGTTCCAAGTGGCAATTTTAATTTTTGTTCGAAGAGATAGTTTAGGTTTGGTCTGTGTGTTGGTATCATCAATTGATCTTCTCATTGCATTCCTCCCCGGAGATACGATTGGAGGAATTTTACTCCGGATATAATTTATCATGAGACAATCCATGAGATTTTCTTGGGAGTATGAATAGACCTAGGTAGTTTCCCGTTGCTTTCCTAGGTGGGAGTGGGGATGTAGGTAGGATTTATTGACATAGTTAGGATTTATGAGGTAGGAACGTGATTCCTCTCGGTATTGGAGGTGAGAGAAGACCACGGCTTGCGTGGGCAGGAACGCTTGCCTGAAGTAGACCTATCTTCGCTGGGATCACGAAGAGTGTCTACCCGCTACCCGAGTAGCGGGTGAATTGTTTAGTCGGGATCTCTTACAATATTCTGAATTTTCATAATAGACAAACAATTTCTGGAAGCCAATTTTGTTTTGTATATATATTTATATATATATATATATATATATATATATATATATATATATATATATATATATATATATAGATATGATGAAAACAGACTGGCCAAGATTTTTAACATAGTGACGACTCATACAGTCAAAACCAACGGGGTAAAGGAAACCTTGGAAGACATTAAGAAACTTAACATTTCCACAGAACACATGACGGAGAGGAAAAATTCAGAGAAAAAAATCAGAAAACAGAAGGTTAAACCAGCGGTCCTTTGTCGCGCCACATTGTCCTATATTGGATCGAGAGTTCGCGCTGTTGCGTATGTGGTCATGATTTATCTACCCGCTTCGCGGCGGGCAACCTAATATAACCGGGGTTAAACCAACGCTCCTTGCTACATTGTCCTATATTGATCTAATATAAGACAATGACCATGGACCCAGGGTTAACCAACTCGGCTAGTGTCAATTTCCAATAAAGTAATTTTTGAATTGTTTAGTCGGGATCTCTTAAAATATTCTGAATTTTCATAATAGACAAACAATTTCTGGAAGCCAATTTTGTATATATTTAATAAAATATTTTCCACAAGAAAGGAGACAAAACGAACCCTAATAACTATAGAGGAATTTCTCTACTACCAGTGACATACAAAATTCTGTCAAAAGCCATGTTAAATCGGATAGAACCTCTTATACATCCATAGATAGGAGAAAACAAAGGAAGGTTTAGGAAGAGAAGATTATGCAGTGAAACAGATCTGGTGCTTGAGAACAATATTTACAATGAGAAAGACCAGGAACATCACTATAACATTGGTCGACTTCAAGAAGATCTACAACTCCATAGATAGAGAAACACTTCAATAAATTGGAAGAAATGAAGGTGGACAACAAGACCAGAAACCTAATCCAGGAAATATTAACAAACGCAACATCCAATGTGAAGTTCATGGGAGAGGTCTCGGAACCACTTGAAATCAAGACAGGAGTAAGACAGGGTGATGGCCTCTCTGCCATTCTATTTATTTCAGTTTTAGAGAATTAAATAGAATTTTAGATGACCACACACCATGACCGCGCGTATGTGGCCATTTTATGTGGTCATCTAAAACATTGAATTGTTGATAGTTTAATTTGCAATAACATTTACTACTTTGAATTACCTATAAAACGGGATCACTCTCTTGTGGCCCTCATCTTCCAAACAATCATATGTCTTGCAGCAATCAGATACAATTGTAGTTCCGGGTTTAATATATTACAATATATTTCTATCAACACCGCCTTACTGCGTGCCGGAACCACTTCCATGAAATATTTGTTAGTTCTTGTCTCGATCCCTCCGAAAACCCATTTTCCTTCAACATGTTTCTGTGGTATTTCCTCTTTCCACATATTTCACAGTCGTTTCCACAGTTTCGTCAATTTCCACAGTTATTCTTGGTCCGCCAAGCATTTCATTGTTCCTTATACACATTTCTATGCAAACATCCCTGCAGAAGTGGAACTAGTTTGTAAAGTGTTTCGGACAAACCTTAAAATTATTGGCAATAATTTTTAAAGCTACCCTCTCTACCCAGCTTTTTATAGCCATCAGAATTTGTGTACAGGAAAGATGGCTCAACTCAAACCAACTTCCCTTCCGAAGGCTTCTAGTAACGTCATGTTTCTCTGTTGCAACTCCGTTTTTTCACCTCCACCGATAACCATCGTTTTTTTTTTGTCGTTGTTATGCAGTATAATGCTAGGCCACATGCGGCACATATTGTTACTGAATATTTAAATTTTGTTAATATTCAATTTTGTTAATATATACATTAAATTTTGGTTATATATATATATATATATATATATATATATATATATATATATATATATATAATATATATATATATATATATATATATATATATATATATATATATATATATATATATATATATATATATATATATATATATATATATATATATATATATATATATATATGTTGTATTGTTTTCTCGAGGATTCCGCGTTGATGCTGAGGGTTGGCTCTGAAAAGAACCGGATTCTCGACGTTTCGGCGAACTAACATTCGCCTTTCTCAAGAGATATATGCGTCCGTGCGGGTCAACCGTTAGATGCATACTAAGTAATAATAAGACGCATAATAAGTATGCTTCTAACGGTTGACCCGCACGGACGCATATATCTCTTGAGAATGGCGAATGTTAGGTCCGAAACGTCGAGAATCCGGTTCTTTTCAGAGCCAACCCTCAGCATCAACGCGGAATCCCCGAGAAAACAATACAACACAGGTATCTATCCGCGAAAACCTCAAATACAACATATATATATATATATATATATATATATATATATATATATATATATATATATATATATATATGTATATATACTTAACCGCAAAATTAATGCACATATACATTTCGATTTATTTTAATTGTCGTAAATAATACCATACATTTGAAAAACATATTAGGAATAGAACACATAAACAGAATTATTTCGATAATAATAATAAATTTGACTTAAATGATTGTGGAGGAAAAACGAAAACCTAGAATATGGATTATTTAACAAAATTGTTTAAAATGATAATTATTATTATACACACGAATACAGCTTCTTATGAAATGTTTTTGGCTTCTAAATAACTAGTGTTACCACCTCGAGATGTTATTGCAGCCTGACATCGCCGTGGCATACTTTCAATTAGAGATCTAATCGTTTCTTGAGGGATATCTTCTCATACGCGAATAAGACTTTGTCGCAGCTCGTCTAAGCTCTTAGGTGGTAGATTATGTTGACTTATAATCCGGCGCCCCATTATTTCCCAAAGATGCTCTATTGAATTCAGGTCTGGACTGCGGGCTGGCCCCTCCAGGACTTGAATATTAACAAAATTTAAATATTCAGTAACAATATGTGCCGCATGTGGCCTAGCATTATACTGCATAAGAACGACAAAAAAAAACGATGGTTATCGGTAGAGGTGCAAAAACGGAGTTGCAGCAGAGAAACATGATGTTACTCGAAGCCTTAGGAAGGGAAGTTGGTTTGAATTGAGCCATCTCCCCTGTACACAAATTCTGATGGCAACAAAAAGCTGGGTAGAGAGGGTAGCCTTAAAAATTATTGCCAATAATTTTAAGGTTTGTCCGAAACACTTTATAAACTAGTTTCACTTCTGCAGGGATGTTTGCATAGAAATGTGTATAAGGAACAATGAAATGCTTGGCGGACCAAGAATAACTGTGGAAATTGACGAAACTGTGGAAACGACTGTGAAAAATGTGGAAAGAGGAAATACCACAGAAACATGTTGAAGGAAAATGGGTTTTCGGAGGGATCGAGACAAGAACTAACAAATGTTTCATGGAAGTGGTTACGGCACGCAGTAAGGCGGTGTTGATAGAAATATATTGTAATATATTAAACCCGGAACTACAATTGTATCTGATTGTTGCAAGACATATGATTGTTTGGAAGATGAGGGCCACAAGAGAATGATCCCGTTTTATAGGTAATTCAAATTAGTAAATGTTATTGCAAATTAAACTATCAACAATTCAATATTTTAGATGACCGCATAACATGGCCACATACGCGCGGTCTGGTATGTGGTCATCTAAAATTCTATTTAATTCTCTAAAACTGAATTAAATAGAATGGTTGAGAGGCCATCACCCTGTCTTACTCCTGTCTTGATTTCAAGTGGTTCCGAGACCTCTCCCATGAACTTCACATTGGATGTTGCGTTTGTTAATATTTCCTGGATTAGGTTTCTGGTCTTGTTGTCCACCTTCATTTCTTCCAATTTATTGAAGTGTTTCTCTATCTATGGAGTTGTAGACCTTCTTGAAGTCGACCAATGTTATAGTGATGTTCCTGGTCTTTCTCATTGTAAATATTGTTCTCAAACACCACATCTGTTTCACTGCATAATTTTCTCTTCCCAAACCTTCCTTTGTATTCTCCTATCTATGGATGTATAAGAGGTTCTAGCCGATTTAACATGGCTTTTAACAGAATTTTGTATGTCACTGGTAGTAGAGAAATTGCTCTATAGTAATTAGGGTTCGTTTTGTCTCCTCTCTTGTGGAAAATATTTTAATTAAATTTTTAGCGTCAAATATTTGTATAAAGTATATAATACATAATTGGCTTCCAGAAATTGTTTGTCTATTATGAAAATTCAGAATATTTTAAGAGATCCCGACTAGACAATTCAAAAATTTCTTTATTAGAAATTGACACTAGCCGAGTTGGTTAACCCAAAGATCCATGCTCATTGTCTTATATTAGATCAATATAGGACAATGTAGCAAGGAGCGTTGGTTTAACCCCGGTTATATTAGGTTGCCCGCCGCGAAGCTGGTAGATAAATCAAGACCACATACGCGACAGCGCGAACTCTCGATCCAATATAGGACAATGTGGCGTGACAAAGGACCGCCGGTTTAACCAGCGGTAGATTTAATGTAATTTTTTCTGTCTTCTTCTTTCTTCTCAGAAACCTCTCATATATTAAATGAGTTTCTTCTTACTTTTCTGTCCACTTATTTTCTGTTTTTTTCTCTTTGGTAGTTTGTTCAAACTTCTGTTTTCTGATTTTTTTCTCTGTATTTTTTCCTCTCCGTCATGTGTTCTGTGGAAATGTTAAGTTTCTTAATGTCTTCCAAGGTTTCCTTTACCCAGTTGGTTTTGACTGTATGAGTTGTCACTATGTTAAAAATCTTGGCCAGTCTGTTTTCATCATATATATATATATATATATATATATATATATATATATATATATATATGTGTGTGTGTGTGTGTCCATAGAACTTTGCCCTTCTTTTCCTGATGTTGTTTGTAATCGTCACTGTTTGTTCGTACAGTTCTTTTGTTGGTCTTTTTATCCAGATCTCTATTTCCTAACCAGCCCGTTACCGAACCAGTCTTTCTTAGTATTTTTCTCTTGTTTTTCTATGTCCTTGATTTTCGTTTGTCCCGTGATTACCTTTGTTTCTGAGGCGTACAAGGCCTCTGGTAAAACTACTGTATTATAGTATCTTAATTTGGCATTGATAGAGAAATTGAATATTCCTTTTTGTTGTAGTGGTTCCATGTAAGTCTGTATGCTTTTTGTAGTTTTTTTATCCTTTCTTCATTGGATTTTGAGTTTAGTCCTGTTTTCTGCATAATCTCTTCCAGGTGTTTGAGTTTTTCTACTTGTGTTGTCTTTCCATACTTAGTTATCAGTTGGTGTCTGTTTGTGGATTTTGTGTCCATGTACTGTGTGTTTTCGTATGAGATTTGCAGCCCTGCTATGGCTGAGATTTCGTGTAGTGTCTCTGGAGCTTCTTTGGCTTTCTTTCTATTATTTGTTATGATGGCTATGTCATTAGCGAATGCCAAACATTTTATGTTGACAGTTCTATCCTTGTGTCTCTAAATCTTTACCCCACAGACAAAGGAGTCAGTCTTACTTCCCATGTCCTGAATTTTCTCCAAAACTGAATTAAATAGAATTGGTGAGAGACCATCTCCCTGTCTCACTCCTGTCCTGTCCTGTCTCCTGTCAGACCTCTCCCAGGAACTTCACTTTGGATGTTGTATTTGACAATGTTTCCTGGATTTCTGGTCTTGTTGTCCACCTTCATTTCTTATAATTTGTTGAAGACTGTTTATCTATGGAGTCGTAGGTAGGCCTTCTTGAAGTTTACGAATGGTATTCTGACTTTCTTGGTCTTGGTCATTGTTAATATTATTTTCAAGCACCAGATCTTTTCACTGCCTGATCTTCCCTTCCTTAACCCTCCTTGGTATTTTCTAATCTGTGGATCTATCTGAGGTTCTAGTCGATTTGACAGGGCTTTGCACAGAATTTTATATATCACAGGTAGTAGTGAAATTCCTTTGTAGTTATTAGGGTTCGTTTTGTCTTCTTTCTTGTGGAGGAGGTGTATTAGCTCACAGAGCCAACAGACGCTAACCACAGTGCCGGTCGTTCCCACACACACGTGTCTGGATTTTCACCTGTAACCTTAGGCAGGGGCCCTCACAGGGTGCTACCATCCCGAGCCAGATGGAACCATGTTTTTTAATGAGGTGTTACTCCTCTCCCTCCTCCTTCCTCAGCACTAACGTGATGAGGCCCCAGGCTTGGGACCGGTGTATGACAAGTTCGGAGTTATTTTTAATTAGGAATTGCACATATTATTATATTACTACCTTTTTTAAATCCCACAAAGAAATAAAACTAAAATTTGACATATTGTGAAAATTGCGTGAATTTACATATTGTGAAAATAGATAACTGTGTTCTTTTGTTTTCTCGGAGATTTCGCGTTGATGTTGAGGGTTGGATCTGAAAAGAACCGGATTCTCGACGTTTCGGCGAACTAACATTCGCCATTTTCAAGAGATATATGCGTGCGTGCGGGTCAACGGTTAGACGCATACTGAGAGCTCGTTCGTGGGATGAGACTACTTGTAGCTGTCTGGCTTCGGGTCATGCGCGTTGTATGCGGTGCTTCGGTTCGGTTGTTTGTTTGTCTTGTTGGTCGTACATGAGACTGGGGTGTCTGGGATTGCATTTTGAGGGTGGTTATGATCGGTCGCCATGCTGGGGGGTCTCAAGAAATCGTCTCTCGTGTTCATGCAGTAGTCTCGTTTTTCAATCTCTATGGCTTCTCTTTATACTCGTGACATTTCGTGGCTAATCTGTGCAAGAGTCCTTGAATTTCTAGGAAAGTCCATCCAGTGACCGGTGTTTGTGTGTTGGACAAGAGCCGATGAAACTTTGTCTCTGTATCTGACTACATATTCTTGAATCCTAGCCGATATTTTTCTATTGGTACGTCCAATGTAGGTTCGTTCACATGTTCAGCAATGTATTTTGTAAATTCCATGGGATTCTAACGGGATGGTGTCTTTAACGCTGCGTAGCATGGAGGATATTTTCTGGTTAGTTTTACTTTTTAAGGATTCTGGCGATTTTGTCAGTTGATCCATGCACATATTGTAGGTATGCTGTGCTAACGGATTTCTGGCGTTCTTCAGTTCTTTGGCTTCAGTTTTCTGTACGACGGAAAGCTCTGGATATTACGCTGTTTGGATATCCATTTGAAGAAAGAGCTTCTCGTAAGTTCCTCAATTCTTTCGGTATGTTAAGCTAGTCGGCTAGTCTTTTGGATCGGGTGGTAAGAGTGTTGACTGCAGATGCTTGTTGTTTGGGATGATGGTGCGAAGAAGCGTTCAGATATATGTCTGTATGGGTTGGTTTCCGGTACAGAGTGTGACTTAAGGTGCCGTCAGGTTTCTTCTGTAAGAAAACATCCAAGAAAATCGTTGATGCTTTTCTATCTCCATTGTGAATTTAATTTGGTCGTGTTGGGAGTTAAGATGGGTAAGGAATTTGTCCAGCTCTGGTCTGCCGTGGGGCCGGATTACAAACGTGTCGTCAACCTATCTTAATCAGAGTGTTGGTTTAAGTGTTGCTGATTAGATTGCCTTTTCCTCAAAATCTGTAAGAAATATGTTGGCTTTTACTGGGGATAGAGGTGAACCCATTGGTGCTCCTAGGACTTGTTTGTATATTTGACCATCGTACCTAAAGTATGTATTCTTTAAACAATGTTCTGCCAGATCTGATACATACTTTTCTGGTTTTAATTTCGATCTTATAATGTTTAAGGCCTCAGGGACCGGTACGTTTGTAAATAACGATACAATGTCAAGGCTCACAAGGAGGTGGCCGGGCTGGAGTTTGCGATTTTTCAGTATGTCTATGAAGTGTTCAGCATTGCGGATATAGGAATCACAATCTTCGGCGTATGGTTGTAAACATTTTGCTAAATGTTTCGCAAGAAGTTGGACCGGCGAACCAACAGAGCTTACTATTGGTCGGAGTGGGGCTCCATCTTTGTGGATCTTTGGTAAACCATATATCTTGGGACACCGTGAAGATTTCTCCCTTGGTATAAGATAATTTATTGTTTTCTTGTCAATGCTGGAGCTTACGATCTTTGGACTGATAGTTTTTTAAAGATAGGTTGTGGGGTCCGTTGTAAGGGGTACGATTCCAAGATGCTCGGGGAGCTTTCAGGGGGCCACTTGATAAATTAATTTAATGGTGCTTGCTAAGTCCCGTTAAAAAAATATTTACAATTGATTCCAAAATAAACATTATTCAAGACACATGAATTTGTAAAAAATGTGAAGAAAAAACGCTAGCCCGCTGCCGGTTTCGAACCGGTGACCTCTCGCTCTCTAAGCTCAACTGTTACCATTGCGCTACTCGCTTGTTGAATTTTTGTTAACGTATAATGCAGACGAACGCACTTATAATAATTAATTTCTCAATTAATTAGTTTTTCGGAAACGGATGCATATGGCATCTACGCGTGTACTAAAAATGAATCGAATCGGTGATTTCCTTATCATACGGTCCCCTTGTCAGTGTATATTACTATAATAGTCCTCCCTCTTTCTTTCGCAGAATGGCAGACGAGCATGGTTTATAACCTTAAAACTAAACAAGAAAATAAACAAGAAAAAAATTGTTCAAAAATATTTGTTTTTTGTTGATTTCAATCATACGAGAGTTATATTGTTAGTGCATATTATCCTCATTATTTGAGTTAGGTTTCGAGAAATGGAAACTCAAGAAAATATACAAAATACTGAAAAAAAATAAGTTAATCAAAAAAATTGTATAATTTGAAGCAATTGCTAACTGTTTACACATGTTTATCGTACATGTAATTCGAGTGATTGATATTTACTATATATATATATATATATATATATATATATATATATATATATATATATATATATATATATATATAAACCGGCATATATATATATATATATATATATATATATATATATATATATATATATATATATATATATATAAACCGGCATATATATATATATATATATATATATACAAGTAAAGGGTCGGACGACCAGTCAGTGGTGGCGAGATTTAGGTGTGGCAATGAAGAGCGTGGAAGGAGACATTGGATGAAGGAGGAAAGTAGAAGGTGTTTGGTGTGTGGGTTGAAGGAAGATATGTGGAGTCATTGGTTGGAAGAATGCACGATGGCGGAGTGGAATGACCAGGAGAGAAGGCGAGGAAAGGATTGGAGGGAGTGTATGGACGAGAGCGGGAAGGGACTGTCGTTTATACACAGAGTGAAAACATGGAAAGAGCGGATGCGACGGGGTAGTTTTTTGAGTGTTGCGGTTTAGTTTTTTTTTTTTTTTGTGAGCTTATGTCCGATGTACAGGTGTTGAAGTATAGGTTTATAGGGTGGTAAAATTTCTTTTTTCTTTTTAATGGGGTTTTGGTTTCACAACTTTTTTATTATTTTTTATTGTTTTATTTTGTATGTATATTTTGTATGGAAATTATTTTAATTATGCCAATAAAGGTTATTATTATTGAAAAGTTTTAAAAACCGGTTGAATTATCCCCACTTTCCAGCTGACTGGTATCCTTTTCTCTCCTCTACCTATCCTTCTCAATTCCTCCGTAAACTTCTCCTTACAGATTCCAGGTGCTTCTTTCCACGCTTCATTTCCGAGCCCATCCAAACCTCCCGCTTTTCTTGGCTTTAGGGAATCAATAACATCCTCCACCTCTGTTACGGTGATATCCTCGTCGAGCTCTTCCTGCTTTCTCTGTCGATCTCCTGAACTATCATCTCTTTCTGACCGCATCTCCACCCCTCCTAGCATCCTCATGAAGTGGTTTTGCCATTCTTCTATCGCAATGCTCTTGGGTAATCTTTCCTTCCTTTTCCTATTCTCTCTCACGTATTTCCACAGCTCAGCTTCCGTCTTGATTTCTCGTACCCGCTGCTTCTCCTTCTCCTCCCAAAGCTCCTTTTTCTTCTTCTCCATTTTTTGCAATTCTGTTTTCGCTTCCAGCACGTGCATTTTGAGCCCTTCTCCCTTTCTCCATTCTCTCATAGCTTCTCGAAACCTTTGCTTTGCGTTCCGCACTTCCCCGTCGTACCATGCTCGGCCTGGAAACGCTTCTTTGATTTTCTTTTTCACAAGTGCAGATTCCATTTTCTTTGCCATCATGTCTATATCCTCTATGGCGTTCCACTCTACCTCTTCTAATTACCTTCTGTATTCTTCTGTCGCCTCCTTATCCCATCTGGCCACCCATTTCTCCGCCTTAACATCTTTCTCCCTTTGCTGCTTCAACGACACCACTACCGGCATATGATCCGACTCACTTCTTATTCCGATTTCCATCAGTTTTATTTGCCGTCTCGCCGCATCATTTGTAATTATTAGGTCAATAACTGAGGTACCCATTGCACCCACAAACGTAAATTCTCCCTCCCAGTCGCCTTCAATACACCCATTCAAAATATCCCATTGGTTCTCTAACACCCACGCCAACCAAACATTTCCCTCTGCATTTTTAATTTTGTCTTTAGAATTCCTTCTTATCACATCACCCGTCTTATCCACCGTATTGACCTGCTCTTCTCCTATCCTAACATTCCAATTACCTCCTAGTAGCAAGTTTGTCGTTACCATATCTTCTAAATTCCTCTTTATACCCTCTTTAATTTTTTCCAGTCCCTTATTATTATAAACGGTTGCTATCTGCCACCATTCCCCCTCCAGTTCTACCTCCCTAAAAACTAGACCCTCCACCTCTTCTAGAATTCTCTCCGATTCCTTGATGCCTGTTCTGACCCCTGTTATTATTCCCCCCTTTGCCCTTCCGTAGTTACTCTCTCTCTCCGTGCCGGTTTTATCCTGCAATTGTACTCCTTGGGGAGTCTCTCTTTACAGGCTTCCCATTCCTTCTCTTGAACCCAGGTCTCCACTAAGCCAACTATTTCGAATTTCCTCAAGAATTCTATAAAAGACCCGTCGACCTTATCCAATTTCTTCCTGAGCCCTGCTACATTCCAAAACATTAGCTTCACATTTTCCTTTTCCGTTCCGTCGTTGTGTAACTGTCCCCTCTTTCTTTGGTCGTTTATTCGTTTTTTGCTACCTTGTCCCATGGTACCCAATTCCCATCTATTTCCATTCCTTGGTATCCTATTTTAATCTGGTGGCCCCTTTCCTTGAGTACCTTTGCCTTCCTTAACAGTTCTTTCTGGATTCCTTGTTCCTTAGGGGTGAAATCATCTTGAATGAATACGTTTGTACCTCTAAGCTTGCGTTTGTTTCTCATTATGTCCTTTTTTACCTCCCAACTTTCTAATTTTAACATAATCGGGCCTTTACTTTCTCTATTATCCCTATTCGAGCCAAGCCTGTATGCACTCCCGAAACCTTCGTTTAAACCTAGCTTTTCCCGAAATATGTTCTTTGCCTTTTCCCGCCAATCTTCTCCTTCAATTCCATAAATAACAATGTTATTTCTTAATTCCCTCCTTAGTCTCCTCTCTTCCGTGTCTTTTAGTTTAGCCAGCTCCTCTCTCATTGCCTGACGTTCCTCCTCCCACTTACTCTCGGTTCTTCGCTTCTCCTCCTTGACTGCCTCCGCTTCCTCCTCCAGTTTCGATAACTTTTTCTTTATTTCCATATTCTCATCTCTTATTGACCTCAACTCTGCTAACAATTCCTTTCTCCAGTCCTTTTCTACTTCTTCCTCCTCATTTTGTCTCTTCACCACCCTTTCCAATTTTTCCTCCAATCTTTTGTTTTCCCGTCTCATTTCCTCCAACTTCCTGTCTACCGTCGTGAACTCCTTTTTAATTTCTATTAACTCCTGCAATATTCTCTCAAAATGTTCACTCTGACCTGCACTGCACTCCCCTCTTCCTTTATCTGACATCTCCTCTTTTTTCGACCTCTTAGCCGTCTGGATCGGTGATCGGTTTAGTTTAGCACATCTTTCAAACGGGTTCATCGACTCACTGCCCGCTCTCGGTCTGCTCTCGCATTCGTCCATTCCCGCGAAGACACCTTACGCTGTTGAAGCCGGTCTTAGCTACAAATTCCGCTATCCCTCACCAGATGCGCTTTGAAACGTTGCCTGGGCGCTTACCCTGTCGCGCCGCAACCACGCAAATACAACTTATCACCACGTGCGTAAAGTTTTTAACACGCTTGCTGCGATAACGACTTACTTGCAACGAAGGTTTTCCCGACGACAATAACTGCCTGAACAAAATAGACAAACCACCCGCAGCCTTTCACTTCCCTCACGCTTAAAACACCCGCAATAGCAATTATTTTACCGAGCACTCTCACACACGTCCAGCACCCACGAATACTTAGACTGGAATTATGTCAAATAGTGGTGATTAGTAAGTAGTAGTAATAGTGGTGATTATGTCAAATACCTTTTAATTGTCTAAATAGTGGTGTAAAATTTTTGATATATTACATTAGAAAAGTTGAGAAAACAACTGATTTGAATTTTAAGAAGTACGACATTAGCCCAGGCTAGAAAAATGGGTTTGTACAACAAGAAAATCTTAATAATGTTACTATGACATGTCATCGAACAAGTCAGTTTTATTTGGAAAAAATACACATTTAATAAACTCTTTTTTCTCTGCCTTTTTTAAATTGCGATTCTCACATTTTCTTGTGATCTCTAAATTTTTTGTTTTTAATTTGGGTTTAATTTTTTTTTCCGGTAAATGTTGAATTTAATTTAATTTATCTTTTTATAATCGCAAGAACAAGAGAATCGCAAAAGATTCAAATCGTTTTTTTTTCGAAAATTTTCTAATGTACTATATCAAAATTTTTACACTACCATTTAGATAATTAAAATGTCTATCCAAACCGAGAATAAAAATGGGGATTGCCATTTAAAAAAAATGTCGAGGACGTCATTTGGAGGACGCGCAAACACCTATGACGTCACGAAATTTTTTTACGTCATAACATTGTATTTTGGAAAATAAAATTGGTTTGATTCCAAACTTTAACACCACACTATATATAAATTATATATATATATATATATATATATATATATATATATATATATATATATATATATATATATATAAATATATATATATATATATATATATCCTATAGATTTGAAGAATCGATTTTTCATGTGAGTGCCGCAGATGATAGCAGAACGTTTGTTTACACACAATGGGCAATTTCAATTTGGGCCTTTCGGACTTTACAATTACCCAACAGTATTTTAAGGAGGCATTAATAGAATATTTAAGACTAATACTTTAAGGTATGTCACTACCATATATAGGGGATGTGATAATATTAGCGGCCGATGAAGAGGAAGCAATTTAAAGTTTGAAGAATGTTTTAAAAGTCGCAGAGGAGCACAGATTAGAGATTCATATAAAAAATTCCAATTTTTAAGGACAAGAATAGAATTTTTAGGTCATGTTATAGAAAATGGTAACGTACTGCCACCACCAGAGAAGACTCGAACTTTTATCAAATTCCCAGAACCGCGAACGGTAAAATAAGTACAAAGTTGCATAGGTCTGACAGGATGTTTTAGGAAATTTATACCATTTTACTCCATAATAGCGAGATTATTGAGTGACTTGTAAAAAGCAGATGCAAAATTTCTAATTAGACCAGAACAGCAAAATGCACTAGAGGAGCTGAAAGAATTATTAGCCAGTAATCCAGTTTTGAAATTTTTTTAAGGTTGGAGGAGAACTCGAACTACATACCAAAATGCATGTTTTTAGTGCATATTATGCTTAATTTATTTATATTCATAGGATCTGTTTTTTTTTCACTGAAATCTCTAGAAGTCAAATCCTAGCAATATTGTAAGACTTTTTGATGATTTGATAAAAATCCTGGGGGAAAGTTTCAATTTAAATTCGATTTTCCCTCTTTATATCAGATTAAGAAAGACCTATGCCAAAGTTTTGATCTTAAGATTATGAATGGGTTCTTCCAGCATAAATAAATTCATAAATTTACATGGATACAACCAAAGAAAAAGCTGCAATCAATAATTGACTATCTGATCTAGCCACAAAATAAAAAACTAAAAACAAATGACGTAAGGGTCTACCGTAGCGCAGAATGTGGTTCAGACCACTACATGGTTGTAGCAAAAATCACCATAATGAATAGAAGAAACACTAATCAAAACAAGTTTGAGAACGACATAGAATCCAGACCTAAAGTGACCAAATATAATATTGACAGCTTAAAGGAAGAGTCTACACAATTTCTCTACAAATTGAGAGTAGCTGCGAAACTGAGAAATATGGGTGAAACAGGAACAATAGAACAGTACCAGATAGTCAATGCATGTATTCACCAAGCAGCAAAGGAAGTTTCATAAGCATCATAGTATCCTAATATGATCACAGCAAGAAATCGAATCCTGAATGGTGGACGAACGACATAAGGTACATTATAAATGAAAAGAAAAGGGCCTATATAACTTGGTTAAGAACAAAAGATCAAGAAGACCGAAAAGCGTATGTCAAACTAAAGAGAAACAAAGAGAATAGTGTCAAGAAAGAAAAATGAACTCTGGGAAAGAAAATGTGAAGACGTAGAGAGGTATCTGGGAGGCAGTGGAGTAGCACAAGCATGGAAGTTTATTAAAAATGTACGAAAAGAAAGAAAAGAAAGGTGAAATATAAACCTGATCCAAAACAAAAAATGGGAAGAACATTATAGGACGCTACTGACAGAAAGCAGAAAAGAATTTTTAGGAGAGATTGACGAAGTTATTATCAATAACGAGATTGAAATACAGGCAATAAATAAGAACGAAGTAAAGAAGGAACTTAAAGAAATGAAAAATGGTAAGGCTGCTGGACCTGGAGACATTCCTATTGAGCTGATTAAAAATGGGCCAGACATACTAATAGAAAAACTTGTAGATATTATATAATGTTTAATTGAAGGACAGGAGATCGCAAAAGATTGGAATATAGCATACATCAGTTCCATATACAAGAAAGGAGACAGAAAAGTATGTGGGAATTACAGACGGATAAGTGTTACAAGCTCGGTAGGAAGGTTGTATGGTCGGATAATAAAGAAAAGAATTAAACTGGAGTACCAAGATATAGAAGAGCAGAGTGGCTTCCGAGCAGGAAGGTCCTGTATGGACAATATTTATACTCTCCAGCAAATAATAGAGAAGTGTGTAGCTCAAATCCTTCCTACTCATCTTGTCTTCATTAATCTTGAAAAAGCCTACGATACGGTGCCTTTGAAATTGCTATTTAATATATTGACGAGAACGGACATAAAGAGAGGATATATCAGAGCCTTACGCAATATCTACAAAAATCCTAATATAAGTGAAGTATAGTGAAGACTCAAAATATTTTTTCAGAATCATTTCGAATAACAAAGGGCCTTAAACAAGGATGCTGCCTTTCCCCTACTCTTTTTAAAATCTACATTCAAGAAGTGCTACAAAAATGAAGAAAAAAATGTTCAGGCATGGGAATTAAGGTTGACGACAACTACCTGTCAACATTATTCTTTGCTGACGATCAGGTGATAATTGCGAACTGTGAAGAAGATGTAGATTACATGTTAAGAAAACTTAAAGATGAATATGAATTGGCGGGAATGAAAATGAACGTAGCCAAAACAGAGTACTTAAGAGTAGGTGAAGAAGAATACAAATATCTAGGTAGTATTATATCAAACAAAGACTCATCTGTCCAAGGTATACGACGCAGGGCACAACAAGGACAAAAACGCGTACGGGTTTTGAATCCTTTACTTTGGTCCAATCGAATCCCCTTAAAAACAAAACTGACACTCTACAGAGCAATCGTAGAGCCAATATTAACATACGTATCAGAATGTTGGCAGTTGACGGAAACAGCAAGGAAGAAGATAGACGCCGTAGAAATGGATTTTCTCAGAAGATCATGCCGAATATCTAGGTTAGAACACATACCAAATGTAGAAATTAGACGACTTACAAATAGAATACACAAAACAACTGAAAGAATAGAAACAAGGCAGCTTATATGGTATGGACATATGAGGCGTATGGAAGAATACAGGTGGCCAAGAAAGGCATTTGAATACTCTCCACCGAATAAGAGGAAACGAGGAAGACCAGCTACGACATGGTTAGATGGAGTTATGGCAACGATGAGGGACCGGCAATCAATGAAGATGTCTGGATAGATAAAAACATGTGGCGATCGAAATGCGGGATGCGGTAGAAGCTGTAGGACCCCCGTCAATATATATATATATATATATATATATATATATATATATATATATATATGTATATATATATATAAATATATATATATATATATATATATATATATATATATATATATATATATATATATATATATATATATATATATATCAGATACCGCTCCATACCTGGTAAAAGCAGCTTAGGCGTTAAACATATTTTACCTAAAAGTGACACATCTGACTTGTCTTGCACATAGACTTCATCGAACATATTTGAGGCATGCGTGACTAACGTCGATCGGCTAATAGCCGGTGTAAAAATAGGTTGGGTTTGACTTCCTCTGCAACCAATAGCTACCCGATGTGGAACATGGAATGATGTTACAGTGTACCTACTATGCCACTAACGTCGAAATAATTGTGAAAGTGTTTAATGTATTGGACGAAGAAGAAGCCGCATCGATCAAAATTCCAAAGAAGCTATTATGTGACGGTGAAATGAAATTTGACTTAATTTTCTTTGCCTCAAAATATGATTCCTTGGCGCATCAATAAATTCGCTTGAAACGTCTGGGCTACCGCTTGCTAAACATATTGAGGTAGTAGAACATTCTCAGGATGTAATTTATGTGGTAAACGCTGAAGCAACTAACTTTATTACGATTATTTCTAAAAAAAACATGGTTTTTCCATTATGAAGGGAATTTCGATAAATTTGTCTAGAAGATTCACAATAATAGACAGTACATATAGTATTATTTTGGTTCATGTGGAACGAAAGCTTGTCATGTACAAAAATTTCCTACGATCAAAAAAGCCGTTTCCTCTTTGAGAATGTGAATGAGATGTTTGTAACTTATTCTAATTAAAATTTAAAATAAATTCTGTGTTCGACGAATATCAATTTTGAACCTTTTTTTGATGAGAACTTTTTTTGAGTTTAGCTGTATTTTTCTTATGTATTTAGTTTTCGCTGTTCTTGTTTGTATAAAAAAATATCGTATACTTTTAGTTTTTTCATATATTTTATTTCAGATTTAATAGCATATATATTTTTTAAAACGAATATTTTTATTTTTCATAGAGTATATTTTTAATTTTATATAGCATTTATAGCGCTTAAGGTAGTTTTATAGGAGCATATTTTTTGTTATTATTAGTTTTGTTAAAAATGTTAGTTTTGGGTAACAAGCTGAAGTTTATTTGGAATTTCAAGTGCATAATGTTTTTTGTTAGAGAATTTGTTTAATTAGCGAAAAAAAATTTGCTGCAACTGCGATGACACCAAACTAGAGAAGTTTTTCAAGGTTCTGCTACGATAAGGTTTCTGCTACGGGATAAGTTTTCTTGCAAAATTTTGCCGATAAACAAATAGAACTGAACTGTTCAGAGTTAAATCAGATACCTTATTTCACAATGGCATGAGCTTTATTTTCTCGGTTTTATGTCAAGGGAAATATTTTTCAATTCCATTTGTCCCAAGTAAATAATCTTGAATGTAATGATTATTTTTTTCCATAAGGAGACTCGAGTAGCGCAATTTTTAACTTAAAAAAATTAATATATATTTTTGTCGGTTATATGATAAAATTACAAAAAAGCAAGGGTGTTCACTTAACCCTGTCCTATTTAATGTTTTTATAAATGACTTAGAAAAGGTTTTAAAAAATGGGCAGGCAGGAGGAGTGGTAATAGGTAGGATGAAAGTGTGGTCTCTAGCTTACGCGGATGACATAGTTGCTTTAGCAAGAACAAAAGGGGAAATGAAAGAGATGATTGGAAGGATTAAAAGATATTTTGAGAAAAGAATGTTAAGTGTGAATGTAGAGAAGACTAAGTGGATGGTGTTTAGAAAGAAAGTTGGTAAGAAAGAGGAAAGCTTGATGTGGGGGGAAGAGGTTATAGAGCAGGTTAGCAGGTTCAAATACTTGGGATTTATGTTTGGTAGTAATGGGGCCTGAATTTGAGCGCTCGTGCGGTGTGGTCGTGTTTTAGCAGCTCCGAAACTAATCTCAAATTTCGGGAGGTTCTGAGCAATTTAATTCACGATTTATATCTGTAAAGTGTATGTGAAGTAGTAGTGAGTGCAACCCAAAAGATCTGATAGAGAATTAAAGTAAGTAAAGTAAGAAATTAATAGAGTAATTAGAGAAGTAAAGAAAGACTAGAATAAAGAGATAAAAAGTAGAAAGTTACGTTCCTTAAAAAAATTAAAAAAGCCTAACCTCCGAGGAGTCGATCCGGGCAAGCGGCCTTTTATCGCCGCGCAACCCAAGATAAAGTCGATAGAATATTTAAAGAAATTAAATATGATTTGTGACGAATACACAACTGATGAAGGAAAACGAAGGAAAAACTGGGAAGATGAAGAGGATGAGTCCCGCAACAAAACCAAGAAAATAGCACCCTCCACTGGGAAAAGTAAATCTAAAACCGAGAGTGATAAGCTAGAAAAGATACTAGAAACGATGAAACAACTAACAGATGAGGTAAAAGGGATCAGATTAGAACAAAGAGAGTACACAAACGAGATAAGGAAACTGACAAAAGAAAATGAACAAACCAAACGCGAAAATGCAAAACTAAAGGAGGAAGTTAAGACAATAAATGCTAGGCTAGATGCGATGGTAAGAGAAAAAAGAAGAAATAATATTGTATTACAAGGACTAATGCTGGGAGATGATGAAATGCTAACACCAAAGGAATCAATGGAAAACTTCATGAAAAACCAACTCGAATCGAATATAGGAGTAAAATCAGCTGTGAAACTAGATATGAAAACGTACCTTGTGCAACTCATTAATGCAAATGAAAAATTAAAGTCATGAAAAATAAAAATAAATTACGTATCTATGAAGAAGGAAAAGTATACATTAATGATGATATGTCAAGTAAAGAAAGAGAGATACAAAGAAAAATTAGGAAAGCTGCCCAAGAAGAAGGGAAGAAGGGGAAGAAAACTAAAATAGGGTACCAGAAAGTATTTATTGATGATCAAGAATGGAAATGGTGTGAAGATGAAGAAAGGCTAGTACTAGTAAAGAAGGCAGAAGATAATACTTCAAAAAACGATTAACAGAAATTAACGATGAGGGAAATACGACAACGACACGGCATGTAAATGGTTTACGAGGAATAAATTTGGCAAAATGGAACATTAGAGGACTAAATGGAAAAGAAAAAGAACTAATTGAGGAACTTAAAGAAAGAAATATAAATATCTTAGCAATTACAGAAACTCAAGATAAGGGAAAAAAGGTCACAGAGCTAGAGGAAGGTCATATGATGATCCTAAGTGGCGTCACATATGAAGTTAGAGCAAAAGGAGGTGTTGGGTGTATAATACACAAAAATGTAATCAAGTACTTAAAAAAATGGAAATGCATATCCGGAAGAATAATGAAAATTGAATTAGAAATAGAAAGAAACAGCAGATTACATCTGGTAATTCTGTATGGCCCAAATGATAACGATGAAGCAGAAACTAAAGACAAATTTTGGGAAGAAGCATCAGAAATAGTGGAAAATTGCAACGGAAAAATTGTGGTGCTAGGAGACTTAAACGGTAGAGGCGGCATAAACGATGAAAGGACAAGTGATGTAATAGGACAGTTTGGAGAAAAACGAGAAAGAACAATGGACACAGAATGATTGATTTATGTGTTCAAAATAACCTATTAGTAATGAACTCATTCTTTAAACACAAAGACGCCCATAAATACACAAGAGAGGTCCCAGAGGTCCAAGAGAGGTCCCTCTTCCAGCAGAGTGGAAAAATCCATAGTAGACTATGTATTCATAAATTGGAACTCCAGGCGGGAAATAAGGGATGTTAGAGTTATAAGAGGATCCGAGATAAATAGTGATCATTATCTACTAAAAGCGAAAACGACAATAACCTGCCAGCGAGCGGGAAATAATAAGAACAAAATAGAACTGCGAAACAACAATAGTAAGGAGACGATAAAAAATTACAGACTAATGATAGGAGAACTGGCGAACAAGTATGCCAAGAAAGTTGAGGTAATGTTAGATGAGACAAGAACTAATAAATATTGTAATGTGGAGGAAGCATGGGAAACATTCAGAAACACCCTAATTAACGCAGCAAAAGAAATATGTGGAACCACGAAAATAAATTGAAACAAAAAGCAAACAGCCTGGTGGAACGACAATGTTAAAAAGGAAGTTAAACTAAAGAAAGAGAAATGGAAAATATATCTACGCAAAGGAGATAATATCACTTACCAAAATTATAAAAGACAGAGAGACAGAGTCAAAGAGATAGTATTAGAAGCAAAAAGAGAAACCTGGGAGGAGTTTGGACGAAAAATCGAAGCTGACTTCCATACAAACCAAAAGCTATTTTACAAAACTCTGAAAAACATAAGATCTGGGAAGAAGAATAAATTAATTAAGCAAATTAAGGATGAACATAAAGGAATATTAACGGAGGAAGAAGACATAATAGAAAGATCGAGAAGATACTTTGAAAATCTGCTGAACAAAGAAAGTATTGTGGACAGAATCGAAAGAACCTACAACATAGAAGAAATAGAACAACAAAGAGAGCACATACAATTAGAAGAGGTTAAGATTGCCATAAATAGACTCAAAAGAGGAAAGGCTGCTGGCCATGATAATATAACAGGAGAAATGCTGAAAAATATGGGCGAAAAAGGAGCCGAGTTATTATCAAAAATATGCAATATGGCTTGGGAGGAAGGCAGAGTACCAAAAGACTGGGAGATAGGGGTCATTGTGCCAATATACAAGAAAGGAGACAAAAGAGACTGTAACAACTACCGAGGAATCACCCTGCTAAGCATAGCATCGAAAGTGTACGAGGGAATATTATAAACAAAACTGAGTCGGGAACTAGAGCCACAGCTCGGAGAGTCACAAAGTGGTTTCAGGAAAGGCAGAAGTATACAGGATCATATATTTACGATTAAACAAATGATGGAAAGAATAAGCAATACGGACGATGAAATATATCAAGCATTCCTTGACCTGGAAAAGGCATTCGACAGAAAATCAAGATCAATTATAGAAGAAACCCTGATCAAAAGGAGAATTAACATAAAACTAATAAGAGCAATAATGGGCATATACAAAAATAGTAGAAATATTGTTAGAACAGACAACATGCAATCACGCGAGTTTACGGTAAGCGAGGGTGTATGGCAAGGAGGCGTTTTGAGTCCAACTTTATTCAACCTAGTTATGGACGAAGTAATGAAAGAAACGAGAAAAAGAACGTCTTCATTTAGTGTGCGGTATAGAAACCTAGAACCAATCCGTATAAGGGAATGTGCGTTTGCCGACGAACTTGTTATATTCCAGTCTAATCCATCGATTCCAGTTCCATCGATTCCAGTCTAAGTATTCGTGGGTGCTGGACGTGTGAGAGTGCTCGCTAAAATAATTGCTATTGCGGGTGTTTTAAGCGCGAGGGAAGTGAAAGGCTGCGGGTGGTTTGTCTATTTTGTTCAGGCAGTTATTATCGTCGGGAAAACCTTCGTTGCAAGTAAGTCGTTATCGCTGCAAGCGTGTTAAATACTTTACGCACGTGGTGATAAGTTGTGTTTGCGTGGTTGCGGCCCGACAGGGTAAGCGCCCAGGCAACGTTTCAAAGCGCATCTGGTGAGGGATAGCGGAATTTGTAGCTAAGACCGGCTTCAACAGCGTAAGGGGTTTTCGCGGGAATGGACGAATGCGAGAGCAGATCGAGAGCGGGCAGTGAGTCGATGAACCCGTTTGAAAGATGAGCTAAACTAAACCGATCACCGATCCAGACGGCTAAGAGGTCGAAAAAAAGAGGAGATGTCAGATAAAGGAAAAGGGGAGTGCAGTGCAGGTCAGAGTGATCATTTTAAGAGAATATTGCAGGAGTTAATAGAAATTAAAAAGGAGTTCACGACGGTAGATAGGAAGTTGGAGGAAATGAGACGGGAAAACAGAAGATTGGAGGAAAAATTGGAAAGGGTGGTGAAGAGACAAAAGGAGGAGGATGAAGTAGAAAAGGACTGGAGAAAGGAATTGTTAGCAGAGTTGAGGTCAATAAGAGATGAGAATATGGAAATAAAGAAAAAGTTATCGAAACTGGAGGAGGAAGCGGAGGCAGTCAAGGAGAAGAAGAGAAGAACCGAGAGTAAGTGGGAGGAGGACCGTCAGACAATGAGAGAGGAGGCTAAACTAAAAGATACGGAAGAGAGGAGACTAAGGAGGGAATTAAGAAATAACATTGTTATTTATGGAATTGAAGGAGAAGATTGGCGGGAAAAGGCAAAGAACATATTTCGGGAAAAGCTAGGTTTAAACGAAGGTTTCAGGAGTGCATACAGGTTTGGCTCGAATAGGGATAATAGAGAAAGTAAAGGCCCGATTATGTTAAAATTAGGAAGTTGGGAGGTAAAAAAGGACATAATGAGAAACATACGCAAGCTTAGAGGTACAAACGTATTCATTCAAGATGATTTCACCCCTAAGGAACAAGGAATCCAGAAAGAACTGTTAAGAACTGTTTAGGGGTTGGAAACGGAAAAAAGTGCGGGTGCTCAGTGGAAACGGATGCTAAAAGAGAGGTTATTAGAAGTGGACTTACAAGAGCGCCAATCGAAAATAGAGGCTAGTAAATATCACCAAGGCTACAGTCAGATACAAGTGCACGGCCGTGTTCTTGGTTATTTGAGGACAAGTAAAGGGTCGGACGACCAGTCAGTGTTGGCGAGATGGTGTGGCAATGGTGTGGCAATGAAGAGCGTGGAAGGAGACATTGGATGAAGGGGGAAAGTAGAAGGTGTTTGGTGTGTGGGTTGAAGGAAGATATGTGGAGTCATTGGTTGGAAGAATGCACGATGGCGGACTGGAATGACCAGGAGAGAAGGCGAGGAAAGGATTTGAGGGAGTATATGGGCGAGAGCGGGAAGGGTCTGTCGTTTTTACACAGAGTGGAAACATGGAAAGAGCGGATGCGACGGGGTAGTTTTTTGAGTGTTGCGGTTTAGTTTTTTTTTTTTTTTTTTTTGTGAGCTTATGTCCGATGTACAGGTGTTGAAGTATAGGTTTATAGGGTGGTAAAATTCCTTCTTTCTTTTTAATGGGGTTTTAGTTTCACAACTTTTTTATTATTTTTTATTGTTTTATTTTGTATGTATATTTTGTATGGAAATTATTTTAATTATGCCAATAAAGGTTATTATTATTGTTATATTCGCCAGAAATTAAGTTAAACTGAGGAGAAACTTGGAGATATGGAATGAGAAATTAGCAGAGAAGAACTCAAGATAAACGAAGAGAAAACAAAAATCATGAGTAGGGAAAGATCCTTCGTTCTAAACCCACCTTCCCCTCTGACCTTGACCTTGGCACTTCCGGTTTCCGGTTCCGACTTCCAGTTTCAACTTCCGGTTTCCGGTTTCGACTTCCGGCCGCCATTTCCGGAACTTCCAGATGCTCGGGAAATACAAAAAATAGACGCGAGGCGGGAAAATTCAAAATTAGGTGATGGCGGGGGGCAAATGAGATGTGTAGTTGGTTGCATATATCAACGAGGCTAGATACATGAGGTTAGATAGATGAGTCTAAATACATGAGACTAGATAGACGGGGCTAGATACATGGGGCTAGATAGACGGGGCTAGATACATGAGACTAGACAGACGAAGCTAAATACATGAAACTAGATAGACAGGGCTAGATACATGGGACTCGATAGACGAGGCTAGATACATGAAACTAGACAGACGAAGCTAAATAAATGAAACTAGATAAGACTGAACTAAAATATATAAGGGATTGTTTCATTTAACTAAAATATATTTTCAATTGCTTTTTTTCGTTAAACTTAATAAACATAATAAGATTTGAATTTATCAGTAGTCAGTTAAGCATAGCAGGATGTTTGTGTATGTCAGTGTAATCAATTTCTTAGATTTGTTTTTCGTATTTGTTTTTATTTCGATTTACTGCCCGGCTTGGCGATTAGGCGCAGCTGGCTGTCTAGCGCTGATAACAACTCATGCTATCTTATCAGCGGTGCGCGAGCGAAGAAAATAATAAATTATGAATCGCGGTCTAATCAATTTCTTAGGATTGTTTCTCGTTTAATTTAATAGCTATTAAGATTTTGATTTATCGGTAGTCGATTAGGCGCGACCGGACGTCTAGTGCTGATAACACCAGGCAAGAATAGAGGGACTAGACTAGACAGACTAGATTAGACAGACAAGCGGAGTAAATTCAAAATGAGTTGCGGGTGGGTAGCGGACAATCGTGTATGCATACATAATTGATTGCAAACATATTACGGATTGATTCAAATGAGATTATTGGTTTTAGGCCGGACAAGATCGGACAATACCGAACAAGGTCGAACAAGAACGGACAAGACTATAAAGACCACATATTTATCCAAATAATTTCCTATGGGTAAGCGAAATTTCTTAAACTTGTCTGTGACCCAGATCGTAATAATGTTTTTCATTTATATAAATACCAAAGAGTTCAATTTTCTGGCATCCACTTTTCATCTACTTGCATCCACTTTTCATCTACTTGCATCCACTTTTCATCACGCTAAACAGGGTGTGAGGTCTATGTGACCCCACGCTAAACAGGGTGTGAGGTCTATGTGACCCCACACTAAACAGGGTGTGAGGTCTATGTGACCCCACGCTAAACAGGGTGTGAGGTCTATGTGACTCCACGCTAAACAGGGTGTGAGGTCTATGTGACCCCACGCTAAACAGCGTGTAAGATCTATATAACCCCACGCTAAACAGGGTGTGAGGTCTATGTAACCCCATGCTAAACAGGGTGTGAGGTCTATGTAACCCCACGCTAAACTCCGTCCACTTTCCGTTCACTTTCTAACCACTTTCCGTCCACTCCGTCCACTCTCCGTCCACTTTCCGTTCACTCCGTCCATTTTCCGTCCACTTTTCATTCTTCTCTTCAGCTTTAATCTCGTTAATCTAGGTTAGCATTAGGTTAGGTTACGGGAGGTTGGGAATGAAGTGCGCTTCATTCCTAACATCCCGTAACCTAGAGGACTCACAATGGTTTAAGCATCAATGATCGGAAAAGGAAAAAGGGAGTGTAAAAAGTTCATATATAGCGAAAAAATGTGTGAATATAATGTATTGTATAGATTAAATGTAGGAATTAGGATATGAAATGTAATACCTTACACCTTAGGGTACACAAGGTAACTGATTATGTATGTATGTATGTAGAAATGGGTCCAATAATGAGCACATTAAGTTCTTGTGTAAGAAAGCATGGGTGGCTGCTAATAGGTTTTGGAATGCTTGGAAAGATAAATTTGAAGATAGTTTCGTGGCAAAAATGACAGTGTGGAAAGCTTGTGTTCGGAGTATTTTGTTGTATGGAGCGGAAATATGGGGTATGAACGACATGGAACAAGTAGAAAAGGTACAACTTCAGTTTATAAAAAGGGCAATGAAATTAGACAGGAGTACGCCAGGGTACCTAGTGCTACGAGAAGCGAATGTGTATGAAGTTACAGTAGAAGCATCAGTGAGAGTGGCAAGATACGAAAGGAAAGTGTATAGGTTAGGGAATGAAAGGATAGCGAAAGAGGTGTTCAATAGTTTAAGGAAGGAAGGTGTCGGAGGGATTAGACTAACAAAATGGGGAAATTAATTGAAAAAAATGCATGAACGAGTAGGGTGGTCGAAAGTGGAGGTAGAAAGGATGAAAAGGGAAGGCGTAAAGTGTGAAAAATTGTTGGGTGAAAGGAGTAGGGAGATAGAGCTGCAGATACAACAAAGCCGTATAGACGAAAGCAGGTACAATCAGGAGTACAACAAGGTACAAGTGTACGGCAGACTCCCTTTGTACCTAAGCAGAGGGTCCAGCGGTAGCCAAAATAGGATAGCCTGGTTTTGGTGCGGCAACGAAGAAAAGGGAAGAAGGTACTGGTTGAATGAAAGGGAGAATTTGTCTACCATATGCGGAGAGGGTACTGACAGGTGGGCACATTGGATGGAAGAGTGCAAAGGGCTAACATGGGAAGAAGGAAAGAAAAATAAATGTAAAGACTGGGAAGCGTGCATGGACGAGTCAGGTAGCGGGTGGCCCATAATGTGGGAAATTTTACAGCGGAAGGGAGTGATTGTGGAAAGAGTTTAGGGAGCGAGAAAAGTTAGTGCGGGCGAAGAATTATGTTTTTTTTTTTGTTTCTTTAAAGTGTTGTTTTTTTAAGTTTGAGTATTTTGGGTATTTTTGGGTCGGGTTATTAGTTATGTTCTGTTTTTTGTTCATTTTTTTATTGTTTCCTTGTGTTTTTTTTTGTTTTGTTTTTTTTTTTAGTTTTGATCTGTTGTATTGTTAGTCTTATAGTAATTGTTGTAAATATGCCAATAAAGGTAATAATAAGTAATATGATAAAATTACACTGTAAAAAATTGCAAAGCTAGAATTACATATCAAAAGAAATACACGTAAATTACAGATCAAAATTCAGTCGCGGAAAATTAGATTTTTAATTTTTATTTAAATTATTTGGTTGTCCTATCAGATAATTTCTTATAATTAAAACAATTTTAACTTACAATAAAAGAACTACAGAAAAAGGGCGTTTGATACAAACTTTATGGAAAACATGTTTAAAGCAACTTTATTGATAGCCTAAATTATATTGAAATAATTTTTTTGTTTTTGTAAGGATTAGATAGTGAAATTGTATAATAAAATTTTGATAATACAAATCCATTATTAATACAATACATTATCCTGTTGGAAAATGGGGTTCTCCAGCTCCTGGAGGAATTGAAGGATAGGGGATTCTACCACTTCATCGGTGGACATTCATATTGCCTCGGATGAATACCAACTGAGACCTGCTTTCATAAACAATAGCACCTCGTACCACAACCTATGTGGTGCACATGCCGCTCAAGAGAAAACTGCACATGGCGACGTTTTCCACGTCTACGTCTGACCCTCGCAAGGTACACCACTCCAAACGTTGCTGCCGATGACGAGCCGTCGGCGGAAGCAAAATATGTGGTCGATAGCACTGCAAGCCAAAAGCTATAATTCGTCGGTAAACTGTACGATTGGTTACAGAATCTTCTTCGTTTCCAAACTACTGATCTTGTACTCGAGAATCGGTCTCGTAATGCCATTATTCGGAGATGGCGGTCCTGAACCATATTTGTCTGTCTGGGCCGTCCACTTCCTCTTCTACAACGTTCTTGACCTTCTGCCTTCTGTAGACCATGCTTGCTTCTGTTGACCAAGATTGGTTACTGTTTGAAACGTTAAAACGTTATTTTAAATTGGTTAAAACGATTAGCTCTGAATGAAAAACCATCTTCATGTAAGCCAATAATGCGACATCTGTCGAATTCACTCATTTGTCAATAATTTTGACGTTGCCGTACTCTAGGCATAATCGCAAACTCAACAACAAACTTCAACCAAAAACAATATCGAAATCGACTTAATCTCTGAAGAAATACACCCGATAATTTTGATTGTAACAAAAAGTAAAACGCTATGTTTGCCATGGCAACTGCATTAATTTGAATAAAATTTTAATCAATTACTACCTTTGACTAGTTAAACATTTCTGCAAAGTTTAGTACCAAACTACTAAATTCCTACCCCTTCTTAGTGTTCGAGTATATATATATATATATATATATATATATATATATATATATATATATATATATATATGTTGTATTGTTTTCTCGGGGATTCTGCGTTGATGCTGAGGGTTGGTTCTGAAAAGAACCGGATTCTCGACGTTTCGGCGAACTAACATTCGGCATTCTCAAGAGATATATGCGTCCGTGCGGGTCAACCGTTAGACGCATACTGAAAGCCACTCTTACCACCCGATCCAAAAGACTAGCTGACCAGCTTAACTTACCGAAAGAATTGAGGAACTTACGAGAAGCTCTTTCTTCAAATAGATATCCAAACAGCTTAATATCCAGAGCTTTCCGTCGTACAGAGAACAGTAGCCAAAGAACTGAAGAACGCCAGAAACCCGTTAGCACAGCATACCTACCATATGTTCATGGATCAACTGACAAAATCGCCAGAAACCTTAAAAGACACAACATCGACACCATTTTCAAACCTAACCAGAAAATATCCTCCATGCTACGCAGCGTTAAAGACACCATCCCGTTAGAATCCCATGGAATTTACGAAATACCTTGCGGAACATGTGAACGAACCTACATTGGACGTACCAATAGAAAAATATCTGCTAGGATTCAAGAACATGTAGTTTCAGTCAGACACAGAGACAAAGTTTCATCGGCACTTGTCCAGCACACAAACACCGGTCACTGGATGGACTTTAGAAATTCAAGGACTGTTGCACAGATTAGCCACGAAATGTCACGAGTATACAGAGAAGCCATAGAGATAGAAAAACGAGACTACTGCATGAACACGAGAGACGATTCCTTGAGACTGCCCCCAGCATGGCGACCGATCATATCCACCCTCAAAATGCAATCCCAGACACCCCAGACTCATGTACGACCAACAAGACAGACAAACAACCGAACCGAAGCACCGCACACAACGCGCATGACCCGAAGCCAGACAGCTATAAGTAGTCGCATCGCACGAACGAGCTCTACTCTTCTGCAACGCGGAATATATTTGCATGAAATGTGCTGGAAAACACAGCACGCACCTATGCGAGAAACCACCAACACTGCCACCAAAATGCGCAAACTGCGGAGGCGAACACGTCTCAATATGGAGGAACTGCCCCCGCCAAACCAACAAACAGAACCGCAGAGACGACAAGAGAACGACCCACTCCCAGGACAAACCCGAACAGTTACAGACAAGCTACAGCTAGGGAAAACACGACATACCGGGACACAGCACAATCAACCACCAGTGAAAACCGACAAACACCGAAAGGAAAACACCTATGACAAAGACAACAAAGGACAAAGTAAAGGACGAACTAGCGAAACTGCTAAAGAAATACGCTTCTGTACAAACAGAGGACGACGAACTGACAAATTACTCAAAAACCATCACAAACATCGTCAAAATCATCAAAAATGACTAGAAAACGGAAAGTAGACGAACTAAAGATTGTTTTCTGGAACGCAAACGGAGTCGAAAGTAAGAAACTCGAACTAGTAGCACATATGACGGAATACAACACTGATGTGGCGCTAATCAACGAAACACACCTGCGACACTACAATCGCCTGAACATACCAAACTACCAAATCTACAGGAAAGACAGGGGCCAACAAGCCGGAGGCGGAGTGGCCATACTAATCTAGAGGAACCTGAAACACTACGAGCTACCCGAAGTAGACACGACGAATAACACAGAAACGATAGGAATGGAAATAATGACCGCATACGGACCACTGGCCTTATACTCGCTATATTCGCCACCAGGGAAAGAAATAAACACTGCAGACCTGGATAAAATATTCAGAAATAACACGGCAACGATAGCCGCAGGAGACTTTAACGCAAAACACACACAATGGAACTGCAGAAAAACAAACAAAAAAGGAAGAGAACTAAAACGCTACACAGAAAACCGCCCACTAACGGTTCTAGCCCCAAACGAGCCAACTCATTTCACAGCTAATAACAGATACCCGCCGGACATATTGGATATAGCGGTAATGAAAAACGTCACAGCAAACATCGACATAGTCTGTACCGAAGACTTGAGCTCCGATCACAACCCCGTGCACATGAACGTCCAAGCGAAAAGTGCGAGAAGAACGTGCGAGAAAACGTCAATAAACTGGGTAAAGTTTAAAGAGAACCTAGACATTGGTCCAAACCGCCACAAGAAAACTAAACATCAACAGAACAACCACACTCTCACAGGAAATAATGAGCCTAATACGCGCAAAACGGAAAGCAAACAAGACGTACCAACGTACATTAGCACCGACAGACAAAACGGTCCTGAACAGACTGACAAAACAAGTAAAACTGGCACTACAAGAACAACACAACACAGACTGGTAAAATAGACTAGACCGAATAAACGACACCAGAGACGAACCGTGGTATTTAGCCAAGACACTAAAACAACAGAACCGCAACACAATACCACCTATCAAAAAGAACGACGGCAGCACAGCAACCTCTGACATTGACAAGACAGAGACTTTCGCAAACGCCCTCGAAGAACAATTCACACCAAATATCACAAACGCAATCAACAACTCTCCATGAATCCACGAAACGGTAAGGAGGATTCTAAACAGCGAAGAAAACTGCGAAATAAGAGAATCAACGCCAGAGGAAATAACCGAAATAATAAAAAACCTTAAAAACAGGAAAGCACCCGGTTGTGACAATATAAACAATGTGACCATTTAAAACCTAACCCCGCCCGCTATAGACAGAATGAACCAAATAGTGAACGCATCGCTCAAACTCAGAACGTTTCCGACCCAATGGAAACACGCCACAGCAATACTGATTTCCAAACCCAACAAACCAAGGAACATAACGTCAAGCTACAGGCCAATAAGCCTACTAACAGGACTTGGAAAAATAACGGAGAAAATAATACACAAACGACTGACAGACATAGTTGACGAGAACCAAATAATCCCCGAAGAACAGTACGGATTCAAACAAGAACATTCCACAACGTACCAGACAACCAGAATAACCGAAGCGATAATTGACGCTTTCAACAGAGGATACGCCATGGGAGCGGTACTCCTGGACGTCTCAAAGGCCTTCGACAAGATGTGGCACGAAGGCTTAATATATAAAATGAAGAAATTCAAAATCCCGATGGGGATGATAAAGCTACTAGCTTCGTACCTCGGCAACAGAACGTTCCGGGTGAAATTAAATGACACGATGTCGACGAGTCGTCCAGTGAGAGCGGGTGCCCCCAGGGGTCCATACTGGGGCCCTTGCTCTACAACATTTACACCGCGGACATACCCAGAATGGAAAACACAAAAATTGCACTATACGCAGATGACACTGCTATATTCACGAGAGGAATATTGGCGAACACCATCACCGAGAAATTACAAAACCACCCAGATGAGATAAACCGCTGGTGTAACACGTGGAAAATTCAACTTAACGCTGAGAAAAGGCAAGCCATCATGTTCACAAGAAGAAAATTCAAACACATCCCAACAAAACGCCTCAGGATTAACAACACAATTATAAAATGGGAAAATCTGGTAAAATATCTAGGTATTATACTGGACAAAAGACTAACCTTCGCAGGGCATGTGGATTACGCTGCGAAGAAAACAAAACAAATTAAAGGCTATCTTTATCCCCTCATCAACCGGAAAAGTAAACTCAACATGGAAAATAAGCTGAAACTGTACAAGTCAGTAATACGTCCAATAATGACATATTCGCCGATGTGCTGGATGCAAGCTAGCAAGCACGTAAAATACAAACTACAAATCATACAAAACAAAATACTGAGACAAAACACAGACTCGCAGTGGTACATAACCAACGAGCAAATACATAAAGACCTTGAAATGGAGACAATCACAGAGCGCATAGCAAAACTTACACAAAAAACATTTGACAACATGCGACAACATGACAATATAACAATACAACAAACCGCAAACTACCGAACAGACATCAAATGGAAATTCCCAAAACTACAACAAACCACATTTAGACAATAAATAACACTGTTCTCTACCTACAGGGGACCCAGAGCAACCCCGGCGAAACAAAAGGACCACACCGACACCACAGCAAACGAGATAACATAGAAGAACCAAAGAAGGAAGCCAAAGGATCACAGCACCACAGCAGGACTAACCCAGCCGAGGACAAGAGGCCACAGCAGAAGAGACGAAGAAACCAAGGGAAAAAAAACTGAAAAGAACCGTTTTATTGTTTCTCGCCAAAACAGAACCGAAACCGAAGACAACAACAAAAGAAAAAAAGAAAAAAACAAACGAAAAACAAGACAAAGACGGCGGAAGACGAGCAAGCCGCTCAAGCCGCCACGAAACAAAGGATACCATACTCTAACGAGCTCTCAGTATGCGTCTAACGGTTGACCCGCACGGACGCAAATATCTCTTGAGAATGGCGAATGTTAGTTCGCCGAAACGTCGAGAATCCGGTTCTTTTCAGAGATCCTTCAGCATCAACGCGGAATCCCCGAGAAAACAATACAACACAGGTATCTATCCGCGAAAACCTCAAATACAACATATATATACAAGGAAATATTGTCTCTCCAGTTTGGTCTAATTGGTCTTGTCTGTCTAGTTTTGTTTAGTATTAAACCGGACAGACATGATGTTAGCCTTGTTAGTTGCGTTGAAAATGTGAGTTTGTTTTTGATGAATAAGCCTTGTTTTTGATAAATAAGGTAAGAAACGAGAGAGACATTTGAAAAATTTTGCCTAAGTTTTTGCACAATTTCTAACTTTGTAAAATGTTGACTACTTGATCAGAATTGAATCAATTTTTTTGAATTCAAATACACTTAACTTTATTTTAATTGATTTATTTTAATTGTCGTCAATATTATCATACATTTTACATAAACAGAATTATTTCGATAATAATAATAAATTTAACTTAAATAATTGTGGAGAAAAAATGAACACCAAAGATATAGTTTATTTCACAAAATAATGTAAAGTGATCATTAATATTATACAGACGAATACAGCTTCTTTTGAAACGTTTTTGGCTTATCAACAACTAGTGTTATCACCTCTAGATGTTATTACAGCCTGACATCGCCGTGGCATACTTTCAATTATAGATCTAATCGTTTCTTGAGGGATATCTTCCCATACGCGGATAAGACTTTGTCGTAGCTCGTCTAAGCTGTTAGGTGGTAGATGTTGACTTCTAATTATATCCCAAAGATGCTCTATTGGGTTCAGGTCTGGACTGCAGGTTGGCCACTCTAGGACTAGAATATTAACATAATTTAAATATTCCGTAACAATATGTACCGCATGTGGCCTACCATTATCCTGCATAAGAACGAATCCATCCCCAATGTAAGATACAAAAGGTACCCCAAAATTTTCTAAAATGTATGTTGTGTATCGTTCAGAATGCAGGCGTCCACCATCAACAATCAAAAGCTCTCGGCGAGCTGTTAAAGATATTCCACCCCATACCACCACTGAACCACCTCCATTTAAATTGATTTCTCGAATGTTACAAGCGGAATATCTTTCGTTTGATCTTCCGTACGCTCTTGGGCGGCGATCAGAACAAACCAAGGCAAAACAATGACTCATCTGTAAATATTACCTGCTCCCAATCATGGATTTCTAAATCCATATGCCTCCTTGCAGAAGCCATTCTGTTTCTTCGGTGGTCTATAGACAATCTGGGACCAGTAGCTGCTACCCGAGGTCGTAAATTTGAAGCACGAAGTCTTCTTTCTATGGTATCTTCACTAACAGCAGTGCCATCAACCTCAGCAAGTTGTATTTTGAGACTTCGTGTATTAGTGAACCGTTCCGTCAGTGTTCGAAGCATTAAAAATCTGCCCTCTACGGCATTAGTAGCTCGTGGTATGCATTGACCAGGTCGTCTAGCGTGATCTTTCTTCTCTATAACCTCTGAAGAATCCTACCATTGGACAAAGTTACAATTTCAAAACATGCATCACGATTTAAATTTTGTGTAGCACGCTGCATTGTGAGCAGATGTATTTCACAAATGACAATTATCGTATCTATTGATAGAACAAGTAAAAACCATTTTTAGAAGCCAGGTTCAATTATTGGAAAAACATAGTACGTATGGAAAGGTCCTATGACTTCGAGATTAAATAAAGAGGCGAGAAAAACATACACAAGTCGTAACAATAGACAGTATTATTATACTTGTAATTGATGAATCGGAAAACATATACTTACTATTGCGCCCTTACTATTTTTTCTAAAAACCTTATTATTTTTCAAAATAAATCAGAATGTATAAATGGTGCGTTAATTTTCCGGTTAAGTGTATTTCTTCTCCAAAACCAACAATTTTTTGTCTTCAAGTTTGTTCAAATTCTATACAGTAATTTTCTTCGGATTCCTTTTGTCACCATTTTATTTTAATATTAAATCGAGAATATTTAGTTGAAGAAACTTTTCTATTACAGTTTGCTGAAGTAATATTTATAAAATTAAATTAAAAATCTTTTTTTGTTTTTGTTTAGTGGTAATGTATTAATTTCGGAGACATATATCTTTTTCCATTACGTTCCAAACGGCGTCGTTGCGCGATGCGCCGCGACGCCTCACGGAGAGCTGTCCACTAGCCAGCGCGTTAGTTCAAGATAAGATCGCGTATTGGGCTCATGCACCACGTGACGCGGATCCCTTGAGGCAAATGCGTTAGCTCAAGTGTAAGTTTGTGCGGAAATTGTGTTTTATAATTTCGTTTTGGTAAATTTCATTAAAGTAAATGATTTTGATTGTATTATAATGGTTAAGCGTACGGTTGGTTCTAAAATTATGCATTGATATTATCTCTAATTGGGGTATTTTGAGAAAAGTTATTTGAACACAACTCCTCGGGAATAAGAAAATTAAAAACTAAAGTTTGAGTAAAGCTGTGTAAAAGCATATGACGGGGAAATTGTTTAAATAATGAAATAATAATTAGTTTTTCATTAATGACTTGTTAAAAATCACATCGCTCAGTGTTCTCTTACATAACATATATTATAAACTAATATTATATTAGGTATATGTAAATGTCGCAGTCAAATCGCCATCACAGCCAAATCGCCATCACAGGGATATGACTAAGGAATTAAAAGAGAGTCAATTTGAGAGTCTTTTAAGGAGTTTCAATTTTCCTGGAAAAAATAGTCTTATATAATTTGTATTTGACAAAGTAAACAGATATTTATTATTTATCTAAATTCCTTTTAAGAAAATACTATAGTAAATAAATATTTTTGATCAAATAGGTTTAATTATAATTTCCTGGGCAGAAGGAAATTGTGGTCAATAGCCCTTCGTATAAAGTATTCAAAAAATATATACCCTCTCTCTCGTTCTGCCATGTAAACATTTCAATGTTTTCATTAAATATTTATTTTTCCATTATTAGAACAAGTAATATTTTTGCAATATTTCATCCCCCAGGTAAAGAAATGTAACAATTTAATTTGCATTTGTAATAAAATTTTTGTAAAACGCAAAAGCCGTATTTTAAAGATAAATTAAATATATTGCTTGCTTGTATTTTTGTTTTGTTGAACAAATGTAAATTAAGTGATTGTAAAATTTGAACTAAAAGAAATTAACAACATTTGATGAAAGTTGCAAATATTCTTATTCCTTCAATATGTCATAATATTGCAAAAGCATGTATACCAGAAAATTAACGCGAGCAACATAAAAAAACCTTTATTGATGGTGTGATCATCGTTAGAATTACATAGAGTTGAAGCTTTTCTACCTTAATTTATTTTTAATTATCGATTTTAAATATCGAAATACATCGATCATTTAAATGCCTAATCTGAACTGTATTCATTTTGTCTATTCATTATAAAAAAAATCAGAGAATTTGAATTTTGTTTAGAAATAAGAAAATAATAATATTCTGCTTGTAATTGGTTCAATATATCTGATTTTATACTCAAACCGACTAAATTTTGAAAAATATTAAAATCATTTTTGACACAAAAATAATTGATTTCAAAATTTGAATAATTCATCTTTAATCTATAATTTGAATGTATTGTTTTACTTAAAATCAATATGATGCTAATTTCTTTGGAATAAAATTGTTCTTGAAAACATTTTGCATATAAAAGAAAATGTTGACCTAAAATGTTTGTCACCGGGGTTTGTTATCAAAACTATTTGATAACAAATATTGTATTCTTGAAATTTCTTGTAAAATATTTTTGCCACTAGTTTAAAGAATAACCAAACTTTTTCGGGGAAAAAGTAAAAATTATTATAGACGCAATGAAAAATGAAATAGATAAAATTGAATTGAATGGAAATTTTTCAATATCACCTACTCCAATAATTACACAACTCCAAAATGTTTCTTTGTGCCGGGATATATTTATGAGTTTTTATTCATAATCCATTAAAATGAGATAGTAGTATATTTTGTAACTAGGGCGGTAAATTGTCAATTTGACGCGAGAGCAAAATTGGACGCAAAAACGAAGTGAGTGCGCACATTCTCTCTAGAGAGCAATTGACAATACCGCCCGTGTTTACTTACACTTGACTCACTTGATTGTTTTCACAAACCTGTAATATTTTTAAAAGACCTAACCCACGACATCCTACACAATGGGTTAGACGAGAAAAAAAAAACGTCCCCACTTCTTTAGGGTAAAGGAGGTACCCTAAAAATTTTTTTTTTAAGATTTTATTTTCACTTTGTCACTTTGTTGGCGTGACTATTATGTAGATCCATGCCAAATTACAGCTTCATATTTCTAATAGTCTCTGAGCTAAACTGCGGATGGGCAGACATATCGAAATTATAAGGGTTCCGTGTTTATAACAACAAAACCCTAAAAACGTCAAGGAGTAGTTTTCGCGCATGCGTAATAAAAATATCATTTAGATGCATATCTAAAATATCCAAAATCCCCGTAAAATACGAAAATTACTTGGAAATTAGGCGAAACTTTAAAAAATGTTTCAAATAAAACTTGAAGAGAATTAAATTTTCTATAAGAACTAGCTTTTTGTGATGTCTGTCAGAAAGGTAATAACATTGAAACAAGGTCAAATTTTATTTTGTTTTACATTTTGCTTGTCTCAACGATTTGAAAATATCTCAAAAATTAAACTAGTTTTTTTTTAATTTTCTTGTAAATTTTTATAAAACAATTTTCTTTGAATATTCAATTTTCTTAAAAGAAAACATGTTATCTAATAATTTTGTATCTGTCTTATTGATCATACCTTGAATAATGTCAAAATAGTATTTTTGTTGTCTCAAAAAAGAACGATTCAAATAACACGGAAACTTGTTTGTTTGTTGGTTTTTTATGTGGTAATAATTAACATTGAACAAAGGCCAAAGCATGTTTTTGTTTCATATTTTTCTCAAAAATGGGAAGAGAATTCGAAAACTAGGTGACAATATTTCCATTTTGTTATGTAGTGATATTTAGATCGTAGGTATCGTACGTATTATTATTATACAGCTAAATGGCTGTTTCTGGATATGTGAAAAAATTCACAATAGTAGTATATATAACGAAGTTAAAAGGAAAAGTATCACAGCTAAGTAGGCTTTAGTAGTTTACGAGTAATAGTCGACTAACTTATAAAATGTAACAAATCGGGCGACAACCGCTTTATTTAAACAACATATTTTTGGTTATGTTGAACGTCAAACTCTACAACATCAACGTCAGCTGATTAAGTTATTGGTTATGGAATTTTTTACACATTTGAGTAAAGTCATAAGAGTAGGAGTAGCAACTACGGAACCCTACATTGCGTGTGGCCCGACACCACTTGGCCGTTTTTATTATTAAATTCAGTTTTGATAATTTCAGATTATAATTTTATTAAAAATGAACATAGAATTCCTATTGTTCCTTTTTTATTCCAATTTAGTTTTGTATCTATCAGTTATTAACAACCTTAGAATTTTCCAAAATTAACTACATACAAAAATACTAAAAAGTTTTAACGATCCTGTTTTTCATACAAGTCCGCTATAGATTTTTTCTGTATAGATAAAAACACCCAAAATTTTAAAGGAGGTCCGACTAGACATCGCATCATCGTCATTTGCCCCTATCTTGTGTACACACCTTGTAAGCATATTACATTATGTCGAATCGATTTCTTCTTTTGTACGTAAGTGGAAAATATATCTTTATAAGTTACAGCTTCCAATATGTAAAAAGTAACATCAATTTCATTGATATACTCTATCTACGAGAAATGTGATCCCTAAAAGTATCGAATTATGTCAATAACTTCGATATATGGAAGTCTTACTAAATGAATATATTGAAGGCTTAAAATGAAATATAGATAAAGATTGTTTTAAAAATTGGCAATGATGACTTGGGTCATCATCTTCAAAGTAATTTAAAAAAATATTTAGAAACTAAATTTATATGCTCAAGTAATCATTTTATTCATTTTAATGTTGATTATTTCTAATTTCTTAATTACTTTTCAATAACACTCATCATATTTTTCATTTTCATTCATTAACCATTTCTTAATTATTTTTCATCCTAATACACGTGGTTTCTTTTATTATAATATCATAACACTTTTATAACACTTTGTTATAATTAAAATTATTTGATTAAACTAGATTTGGTTAAATACTGCTTTAAAATCCTAAATATCATAAGCCTGCAGTAATTGTGTGCCTCGGTTAGGGTATGCAATAACGATAGGTTTATGAACATTTATTCGGAAAAAAATATATTTCATAAGAAAGTTTTTATAGTCATATTTTAAATAAGAAACGCATTAAATAACAAAATTGTGACTTAATTTTAAGATTAATTATTACCTACGGTCCTAACAATACGTACGATACCTACAATCTAAATATCACTACATAACAAAATGGAAATATTGTCACCTAGTTTTCGAATTCTCCTCCCATTTTTGAGAAAAATATGAAACAAAAACATGCTTTGGCCTTTGTTCAATGTTAATTATTACCACATAAAAAACAAACAAACAAACAAACAAACAAACAAGTTTCCGTGTTATTTGAATCGTTCTTTTTTGGGACAACAAAAATACTATTTTGACATTATTCAAGGTATGATCAATAAGACAGATAAAAAATTATTAGATAACATGTTTTCTTTTAAGAAAATTGAATCTTCAAAAAAAATAGTTTAATTTTTGAGATATTTTCAAATCGTTGAGACAAGCAAAATGTAAAACAAAATAAAATTTGACCTTGTTTCAATGTTATTAGCTTTTTGACAGACATCACAAAAAGCTAGTTCTTATAGAAAATTTAATTCTCTTCAAGTTTTATTTGAAACATTTTTTAAAGTTTCGCCTAATTTCCAAGTAATTTTCGCATTTTTGAGACTACAATATGTTAAACGAAAATTACGGGGATTTTGGATATTTTAGATATGCATATTTAGATATACATTTTATAAGTTAGTCGACTATTACTCGTAAACTACTAAAGCCTACTTAGCTGTGATACTTTTCCTTTTAACTTCGTTATATATACTACTATTGTGAATTTTTTCACATATCCAGAAACAGCTATTTAGCTGGCAGGGGCGGGGAAAAGTTCTGAAAAGAACCGGATTCTCGACGTTTCGGCGAACTAACATTCGCCATACATACTTGTATGCGTCTAATGGTTAACCCGCACGGACACATATATCTCTTGAAAATGGCGAATGTTAGTTCGCCGAAACGTCGAATATCCGGTTCTTTTCAGAACCAACCCTCAACATCAACGCGTAAACCCCGAGAAAACAAACCAACACATGTTTCAATCCGCGAAAACCTATATATATATATATATATATATATATAAAACCTATATATATATATATATATATAGATATATATATATATATATAGATATATATAGATATATATATATATATATATATATATATATATATATATATATATATATATATATATGTTGTATTTGAGGTTTTCGCGGATTGAAACATGTGTTGGTTTGTTTTCTCGGGGTTTCCGCGTTGATGTTGAGGGTTGGTTCTGAAAAGAACCGGATGTGTGTGTGTGTATATCTACCCCGGATTAGATTAACTAATTATTATAGTTGTTAATTTTGTCTTGCGGACCCAATCGTGGTCAACATTTTTGTTTGCGAACCCCATTCCTAGTCTAGGCGTCCTTCACGAAACTTAATTTCTGTTTCAAAAATCTCATAGGCACTACGTTATGAGAAATACATATTGTTAAAAACATATCACCATTTTATATATTTAGTCTTGAATATTTAGAGAGATCAACATAAAATTTTTACTAGGGTACGGAAAAACATAAAATGAATAAAAATGGTAGTAAAAAGGACTAAAAAGCTACAATATATCATCGTCTTGTTGAACTGTTTGCAACCATTTTTCATAATCACGAGGACCCAGAGTAATTGTTACGCGGACCAAAGTTTAAGAATCTATGCCTTAGACCAGGGGTGTTCAAACCCGCGCCCGTAAGCGATTTATTATGCACCCACGACACGATTCCCAATAAATTGAAATATTTTTTAAATTCTATTTCAAATCAATTTTTTGATCCAGCTTTTAGAAAATCTTAATAAATTTGACGACTTGGAATCGATTTTATTTTGTTTTAAAATCATATGATTAATGTTAATATTTCTACTTTAATTGCAGAAATTAATGGATTTTATTGAACGAATTTAGAAAATTTAGAACTGGAAATTGTAGCATTACAAAATGATGTCTCTTTAAAAGTTAGTAACATGGTCAAAGAATTTTGGAAATTCGTTGAAGCACGTAAAATCCGATATTAAAAAATTATGCACTGAAACTAAAATCATTTTATGGAACAACTTATTTAAGTGAAGCCACATTTTCTTGCAACATGTCAAAAATAAATGTAGTTTAAGAGTTAGGAGCAGAAGAAGGGTAAGAATAAGAGCAATTTCAATTTACTGTCCTCATTTTGAAAAATTGTGAATAAGTCTCAACCTTCTCATTTTCGGATAATAATTTTTCATGGTGTTATAAATTTAAATGTAATAAATGTGATTCAATAATAGCATATTCTTTAACTAGGGCGAAAGGTTGTCAATATTACTCCTGAGCGAAAATATGCGCACGAACGAAGTGAGATCACGCATTCGCTCGAGAGTGAAATTGACAATTTCGCCCGTGTTACAAACAATATTTTTTATCACTCATGAGTAATTGCTACGGGAGTTATCTTACAAGTTTGGGATCCAGGTGCCATAAAAAAAATGAATCAAAAAGGAAGAATTTCCTTCTTCAATAATTGTCTCCGGTGGTGTGGATTCGTAATAAGAACTCTCCTCAGTCTCCGGTATCACCATAGAAGTTGCACTCACTTTAAAACGTTTTCTTTAATTTTTATTTTGTTATGAAAAAAAATTCACGTCATTTCACTTCACGTCACTTTTTTAATACCGAGGTTACAATCAAGACCTCGGTATTAAAAAAGTGACGTGAAGTGAAATGATATGAATTCATTTTATTTTTATTAACTTGTTTATTTTAATTTTAAGTAACGATATTAAATATTTGCTTGCATTATTCAAGTTATGCAAACTACAACTAATATTGACAATTTATCGCACTAAAAAACGTGCACCAATATAGTACTATTGTGCACGAGGGATAAAAAAATTATTATTACAATCAATATTAAAAATGGCAAATATGAATATAAGAAAAAAATCTTAAGTATAATCAAGAATGAATACAAATAAAAATCATTTAAAAACAAATATAATTTTATGATAAAAAAAGAGAAACAAAAATAATAACCATACTAATGTTACCGAAATATTTAGAAAAGAAATAATTATTTCATAATTAGCTCAAAATTTCAGTTATGTCGAGGCAATCTACCAAATATGTTTCCATATGTCGAATATAATTTTGGTAATGCTCTAGCGTCAGTTCTTCAAAAGCATTATAAATTTTGCCATACAGTTGATATTCATCAGTGTAAAACAGATCTTTATTGGGATTTAAAAAAGGAATGCACAGTGGCAGAAATACGGGAACATGTCCTATGTCCATGAGCTCCTATCAATTGTGGAATGTCTTCCTTTCTATCGTAACGTTGTCTGACGTCTATTACAAAATATACTCTTCCTATATGATGCTCGCCTAAGTGGTTACTCAACGTTGTCAAGAGTTCTCCAAAGTATTTTCCATTGTAAGGCCAATCTTGAATGGTGAACAAATATAATGAATTCGTATACATTGCAGCTTCAATCGAATGATTACGACCTCTTAATTGGACCTTGACTTTGTTATGTATTATTTTCTGTGATCTTCACTCGTTGATTATTCACTCGTTGGTTTTTTATACACTCGATAATTTTTATTACAGTGTCTGGCAACGCATTAAATTGCTGAACTCCATCGTTGATAACTCTGATAACAAAAGGACGTACCTCGTTGGAAATTTCGATGTTTTGTTTTCTTTCAACATTCATTACGATTTAATAATAATGTGAAATTGATATGATAAATAAGAAAACACTTCTGACAAAAAAGGAAATTGTTTGGCAAACTCTGAAGAAACTGCAGAAACTCTGTTTAAAAGAGATAGGAAATAGTTTTGAGAAACAGTGAAATAAAATTGACAAAAGAGGAAAACCAAAAGAAAAAGACTATTAACAATAAACATATATGATATCATTAGATATTGTTGCGTCCGCAGCGTTCATGAAAATTTTTAATTGCCAGTTGCTTACAAAAAGGTTGGCCCTGCTCTGGACTAATCCAAATTTAGAATTGGAAAAAACCATACTACATTATAGATAATCACATAAACTTAACAAAGTCGGAACACAACCGGAATATATAAATATATTCAATCTTTCCGGAGCTCTATAACATTATTGAGTCTTTTTAGGACTACCAAAACAAATCTCATGTGAGATTTGTTAGTTATTTTATAGCTTTCAGTCCACCTTCGTGGCAATCAACAAAAACCAGAAAAATAACGTTGTTTTTTAAGAACATGTCTTTCCGATAACTTAAGTGAATAGCATCTGTAGACGCATTTCGAGATTTATCTCTCATCAGTGCAGCTTTGCTTATATAAATAATAATTTGTAAAACACTTACTTACTTGAAACCCACGTGGATGATTAGGTATGCGACAAACACAGGTCAGCGACATGAACTTAGCAGGTTATAGATTATTATAAATTTTATTAGGTTATAGGTTATATATATATAAAAAACCATACTACATTATAGATAATCATATAAACTTAATAAAGTCGGAGCGCAGCCTATACAAATATATTCAACTTTTACGAAGCTCTACAACATTATTGAGTCTTTTTAGGACCACCAAAATAAATCTTATGAGTAATTTGTCTGTTTTATAAATTATTATTCATAAAAGCAAAGCAGCACTAATTAGAGATAAATCTCAAAACGCGTCTGCAGATTGCTTTAACTTAAGTTATCGGAAAGACATGATTTTAAGAAACAATGTTGTTTTTCTGATTTTTGTTGAGTTGCACGAAGGTGGACTGAAAGCTATTAAATAACTGAGAAATTACACATGAGATTTGTTTTGGTAGTCCTAAAAAGACTCAATAATATTATAGAGCTCTGGAAAAGTTTCCAAATCTGGAAAAGTTAATCCAAATTTTATTGTTATGAGCTGAAAGGACAAGGAAAAATGCTGAATTAGTATGTGGATATGACGTTTTTATTTCTAATAATACTAATGCTAAACAACTACTATAATAATAAATACATTTGGATGCGAATATAAACATAATACTAAAATGACTTTATAAATTAAATTTGTTATACTTTCAAAGTATAATGATTAAAACGAACACAATTAAATCAATTATTGAAGATTTCTAAACGATTGTAGTCCAACATTGTAATTAAATTGTTGAAGTTGTCTTTTTCATAATAACATAAATTAAACGTGACCAGCACGTATAAATTCTAACACCCACGGATCCACTAACAATGTTATTAAACAGCAGCTGCTACATACCGAGTTATCTAATTGTATTTATATTTATATATTGTTGGTAGTGCAAAATAATATCAGTATTTTCGACAGATATTTACTACATTTATTTATATCATGCTATTTAATCCACCTTGCCATTACTATTAAATAATTATCTAGCCATTCTTATGTGTGCACTGGACCAGTAGTGCGTAAACTATTTTCATTTGCGATCCAACATTTTCTGCAAAATTTTATTGCGACCCTTGGATGGAAAGTAGATGTTTTTTGATTTTAATTATATTGACATATTAGTGCTGCAGAATTTCTACTGCATAGGTCTATATCTAGAGAACGGTTATAGATAATTATATATTTCGGCACCGTTTTCAGTAAGTCATTTGCCTATGGATGCACTCAGATTTCCTTATAAATATCAATTAGTTTCTACTAGTTATCTGCTCGGGCAACAAAATTTCGCGAAATTTCGCTCGATTTTGCCAATTATATCAAATAATATCTCGCAAACTTAAGCGGCTAGTAAAATGTAACTTATACCTAACTTTTATCATATATAACATATATATATATATATATATATATATATATATATATATATATATATATATGTATATATATATATATATATATATATATATATATATATATATTTATATATATATATATATATATATATATATATATATATATATATATATATATATGTTGTATTTGAGGTTTTCGCGGATAGATACCTGTGTTGTATTGTTTTCTCGGGGATTCCGCGTTGATGCTGAGGGTTGGCTCTGAAAAGAACCGGATTCTCGACGTTTCGGTGAACTAACATTCGCCATTCTCAAGAGATATATGCGTCCGTGCGAGTCAACCGTTAGACGCATACTGAGAGCTCGTTCGTGCGATGCGACTACTTATAGCTGTCTGGCTTCGGGTCATGCGCGTTGTGTGCGGTGCTTCGGTTCGGTTGTTTGTTTGTCTTGTTGGTCGTACATGAGTCTGGGGTGTCTGGGATTGCATTTTGAGGGTGGATATGATCGGTCGCCATGCTGGGGGCAGTCTCAAGGAATCGTCTCTCGTGTTCATGCAGTAGTCTCGTTTTTCTATCTCTATGGCTTCTCTGTATACTCGTGACATTTCGTGGCTAATCTGTGCAACAGTCCTTGAATTTCTAAAGTCCATGCAGTGACCGGTGTTTGTGTGTTGGACAAGTGCCGATGAAACTTTGTCTCTGTGTCTGGTTGAAACTACATGTTCTTGAATCCTAGCAGATATTTTTCTATTGGTACGTCCAATGTAGGTTTGTTCACATGTTCCGCAAGGTATTTCGTAAATTCCATGGGATTCTAACGGGATGGTGTCTTTAACGCTGCGTAGCATGGAGGATATTTTCTGGTTAGGTTTGAAAATGGTGTCGATGTTGTGTCTTTTAAGTATTCTGGCGATTTTGTCAGTTGATCCATGAACATATGGTAGGTATGCTGTGCTAACGGGTTTCTGGCGCTCTTCAGTTCTTTGGCTACTGTTCTCTGTACGACGGAAAGCTCTGGATATTAAGCTGTTTGGATATCCATTTGAAGAAAGAGCTTCTCGTAAATTCCTCAATTCTTTCGGTAAGTTAAGCTGGTCGGCTAGTCTTTTGGATCGGGTGGTAAGAGTGTTGACTACAGATGCTAGTTGTTTGGGATGATGGTGCGAAGAAGCGTTCAGATATCTGTCTGTGTGGGTTGGTTTCCGGTACACAGTGTGGCTCAATGTGCCGTCAGGTCTCTTCTGTACCAAAACATCCAAGAAAGGCAGTTGTTGATGCTTTTCTATCTCAATTGTGAATTTAATTTGGTCGTGTTGGGAGTTAAGATGGGTAAGGAATTTGTCCAGCTCTGGTCTGCCGTGGGGCCAGATTACAAATGTGTCGTCAACATATCTTAACCAGAGTGTAGGTTTAAGTGTGGCTGATGAGATTGCCTTTTCCTCAAAATCTGTAAGAAATATGTTGGCTATTACTGGGGATAGAGGTGAACCCATTGGTGCTCCTAGGACTTGTTTGTATATTTGGCCATCGTACCTAAAGTATGTATCCTTTAAACAATGTTCTGCCAGATCTGATACATACTTTTCTGGTTTTAATTTTGATCTTATGATGTTTAAGGCCTCAGGGACCGGTACTTTTGTGAATAAAGATACAATGTCAAAGCTCACAAGGAGGTGGCCGGGCTGGAGTTGGTGATTTTTCAGTATGTCTATGAAGTGTTCAGCATTGCGGACATAGGAATCACAATCTTCTGCGTATGGTTGTAAACATTTTGCTAAATGTTTCGCAAGAAGTTGGACCGGTGAACCAATGGAGCTTACTATTGGTCGTAGTGGGGCTCCATCGACCTCTCCATCTGTTCCATGGGGGGCTCCATCTGTTCCAACCAAACAACTAGCATCTGTAGTCAACACTCTTACCACCCGATCCAAAAGACTAGCCGACCAGCTTAACTTACCGAAAGAATTGAGGAACTTACGAGAAGCTCTTTCTTCAAATGGATATCCAAACAGCTTAATATCCAGAGCTTTCCGTCGTACAGAGAACAGTAGCCAAAGAACTGAAGAGCGCCAGAAACCCGTTAGCACAGCATACCTACCATATGTTCATGGATCAACTGACAAAATCGCCAGAATACTTAAAAGACACAACATCGACACCATTTTCAAACCTAACCAGAAAATATCCTCCATGCTACGCAGCGTTAAAGACACCATCCCGTTAGAATCCCATGGAATTTACGAAATACCTTGCGGAACATGTGAACAAACCTACATTGGACGTACCAATAGAAAAATATCTGCTAGGATTCAAGAACATGTAGTTTCAACCAGACACAGAGACAAAGTTTCATCGGCACTTGTCCAACACACAAACACCGGTCACTGGATGGACTTTAGAAATTCAAGGACTGTTGCACAGATTAGCCACGAAATGTCACGAGTATACAGAGAAGCCATAGAGATAGAAAAACGAGACTACTGCATGAACACGAGAGACGATTCCTTGAGACTGCCCCCAGCATGGCGACCGATCATATCCACCCTCAAAATGCAATCCCAGACACCCCAGACTCATGTACGACCAACAAGACAAACAAACAACCGAACCGAAGCACCGCACACAACGCGCATGACCCGAAGCCAGACAGCTATAAGTAGTCGCATCGCACGAACGAGCTCTCAGTATGCGTCTAACGGTTGACCCGCACGGACGCATATATCTCTTGAGAATGGCGAATGTTACTTCGCCGAAACGTCGAGAATCCGGTTCTTTTCAGAGCCAACCCTCAGCATCAACGCGGAATCCCCGAGAAAACAATACAACACATATATATATATATATATATATATATATATATATATATATATATATATATATATATATTTAAAACTATCAGGGTAAACACTTTCAACCACACTATGTAATTTACAATTCACTTAATATATATTGATTTTAAGGAAAAATATTTTCTCGCATTTTACTCAGATTTCGCGTTGTCAGATATCGCGCAAGATATCGTAAACTTGAATAGAGTATAATCTTGGTAATTCGGCCGTTGGTTAATCGGGCACGTTCAGTAATTCGGTGCTCTGGTGAAACGCGTGTCTTTTCTTTACGCTGCCCCGCGTCAAATATAAACCTCGCGCACAAAATTAGAAGGTCTGGCCAACACACCCTGCTTTTAACTTTGAGAATTTGATTGACGATTCTGACCAAGCTCCACTCCACTCCACAAAACTCCACTCTGCAATTGTCTGACTGTATTTATATATATATATATAATATAAATATATATATATGTATATATATATATATATATATATATATATATATATATATATATATATATATATATATATATATATATATTAGGGTGGTTCTTAACAATTTTTTCGCCTCAGAAATGCCCTCCCATGGTCAGAAAGTGTTCTAATTGATGAAAAAATATGACGGATAACGTGACCCGATGGTTCCCTTATCAAAAACCCACTTCTAGAGCCCAAAAACTGTTTTTCAGCTTAAAGATGAAGAATCAGTCAAAACCTAATGAGGGACGGTAAAAATCATCAGTTTTACCATCAGGAGCACATACATATTGACAATAACAGTTCTTCGTTATCAGGTGTACTGAGAAAGTAAGCCACATAATCGTGTCAGGCGATTCCACCGTTCCCTATGCACCTCGAACAAAATTTTGAACATTTCCCTAAAGTATTCGAAATTTTTCACATGAAATTTCATCATTTAATGATTACAAAAACATGAGTCATGAAGATTTTTAATAACCTTGGAGTCAGATAGACATCAAGTATTGACGATCCGTCTAGAATGAATTCCTTTAAAATCATCATTGAAATAAATAATTTGGAAATGGTTTTATAATAAGAACATCATGGATTTATAGAATATTTTATGATAAAGAGCGTAAATTTTTTTAAATAAACAACTATACAATGTTTAGATTCATTAAAATTACACGAACATGATATTATAATAGGTTTTTTCTTATTGAAATTTAACTTGAATAATAATAAATAAATTTTCTTTATAAATTTTTTAAAGATATTCTTGCAATCGCGATTTTTTATTAGAGTCTTTATACAATTTATTATATCCTTCTATCACTTGTAATGGGAATTGTCGTTGTTCTGTATCTTTAGCAAAACTATTTTTGTAATCCTGGACTAACTTAATGCCCCTTTCATCAGTATCATTAACAACTTTGATATTTTTGACAATATTTCTTGCTTCAATGTAATTTTTATTTTTCGTCCAGTGCTTAGCATTATATTTAAAAAATGTTATATCAATTGAAAATCTTTTAAATAATTCCTTTGAATTCTCATATCATATACAAAACCATCAACCACATCCAATTTTGCAACCATTCTCTTTTCTTTCAATCAACCATTCTTATTTTTTCATAAAAAACTAAAGCAGCGGTTTCTGGTATTAAATACCATAGATGGTTAATAAACTTTTTAAGCGCTATTTATTAGACTCATATTTCAGAAGTTGTTTTAAAAATAGCAGTGCCGATGCTGCAATGGGTGATTTGAACTAAACTCTTACATAAATTAGAACAATAAAAATACAAACTACTTTCAAACCTCTCTTATCCTATGTGGATAATTGAAATTGCTCTCGGAAAAGATACATTTTCGAAGAATATATTGCCTTCGACATCCATCTGGCGTGATGCATTAATCATGGAGGACGAATTTTGTATTTGGGGGAATGAACCCGAGAAAGACCCGAGAGTGTAAGTTCCAATAATTCGTTGTAGTCATCTATTATACCAGGCATATTCAATATTTTACGAGTAAAAGAATAAATCTCTTGTATATGATCTGTAAGAATACTTTGTATTGTAGGCTCTGCAATACCACTTTCAAAGCTAGTTCTCTTCAATTGACTCCAATTATCTTTGAGTCTTTTGAATAAAGAAACATCAGCTCCTGTGGTACCTGGAATCTTTTTTTCGAATACAGCTCTTAATATCAATTCTGAAATATGATGTCGACCTGGTAGATATAATATGTCTCGTTCCATTTTTTGTTGTTATAATTGAGCCGCTCCATTAATATGCCCCAAATTTGATGGCGTAGTATCACAACAAAATGCTCTTATTGTATCACCCAAACCCCAATCTATTAAAACTTCAAAAATTGCTTCTGCTTGTTCTTCGCCAGTGGAACTTTCCAATTCAGGTACTCCCAAAAGTTTTTCAAAACATCATTAGTAATAATAACTGCAAGTCTGTCAGTTTCTTTAATCATCAAATCAGTCATCATGTTCCCGTCCCAGTGTAATACAACTGATTTCAGTGATGTATGGTCGAAAGCGTCTTTAATATACTCAGATATCTCTTGGCGTAACTGTTCTCGGATGCGTTTGATGGATGATCTATTGAGAACAAGGTCTCTTATATTATGGCCAAGAGTCTCGGCAGAGCCACCGCAGCTAGCAAATGAACGGCTTTGCGATCACTGACATTACATTTATCCACAGCTGCAACAACTCTTGCATTGATAAATCGGATTTTAGCACGATGTTCTAATTCAGGTGTAGATTTGAAAGATTCTGTTGTTGATAAAGTTGTTGATAATTCATCTACCGAGATACCCGAAAAGTCCCAATCGATTGTTGGCCTGGGATGAAAAGTGAATCACAATCAATATATCCAGTATCTATATGAAAAATGGTTTTTGAGCTCTAGAAGTGGGTTTTTCATAAGGGAACCATCGGATCACGTTATCCGTCATATTTTTTCAACAATTAGAACATTTTCTGACCATGGGAGGACATTTCTGAGACGAAAAAATTGTTAAGAACCACCCTAATATATATATATATATATATATATATATATATATATATATATATATTTCAAGAATTTTCAAGAACATGTAGTTTCAACCAGGCACAGAGACAAAGTTTCATCGGCACTTGTCCAACACACAAACACCGGTCACTGGATGGACTTTAGAAATTCAAGGACTGTTGCACAGATTAACCACGAACTGTCACGAGTATACAGAGAAGCCATAGAGATAGAAAAACGAGACTACTGCATGAAAACGAGAGACGATTCCTTGAGACTGCCCCCAGCATAGCGACCGATCATATCCACCCTCAAAATGCAATCCCAGACACCCCAGACTCATGTACGACCAACAAGACAAACAAACAACCGAACAGAAGCACCGCACGCAACGCGCATGACCCGAAGCCAGACAGCTATAAGTAGTCGCATCGCACGAACGAGCTCTCAGTATGCGTCTAACGGTTTACCCGCACGGACGCATATATCTCTTGAGAATGGCGAATGTTAGTTCGCCGAAACGTCGAGAATCCGGTTCTTTTCAGAGCCAACCCTCAGCATCAACGCGGAATCCCCGAGAAGACAATACAACACAGGTATCTATCCGCGAAAACCTCAAATACAACAATATATATATATATATATATATATATATATATATATACATATATATATATATATATATATATATATATATATATATATATATATATATATATATATATGATTGATTATGTACAATTGTACATAAAATATGTAAAATTGTTATTGTTTTCTTTTAGTTCCGATAATCCGGCGATTGTCTGGTCCCATATGTGTATGATTATCAAGATTATACTGTATTTACAATCTGCTGTGAAAACGGTTTTAGAAAAACTATGATATTTCCGGTTTACTTGATAAATAATGATTTTAAGGAAATGCATTTTCTTACATTTTTCGCAGATTTGACGATGTCATAACTTTTTCACGTTTTTTAAATTTGTTTATGTTTACATTGTAGCGGCAACGGGCCTTTCCGAAGAAGGCTTTTCAAAGAAATTAGTTTTAGGCTAGGGTCGTTGCTATATTACCCACACAAATCCTAAAAATATTTTGTCTGTTTTATTATAGGGTTAATACTGTAATCACCCGAACGATTTTTCAGAAATATTTTCGTGGAATCTTTTACTGTAATCGTCGAACAAATGCTAAAAGATTTAATATGTATGTTTTATGGTGGGATTGATTATAATCTTTGAAATATTTCTAAAAGATTTAATATTTGTGTTTTATGATAGGATTAATATGACAATTTTCTAACGATACAAATCTAAGAAAGATTAGTGTGCGACAGCAGAGAAGAAAAACAATCCCCAATAAAACGGGTCCAGATACCTGAAGGGCCATATAAAAACGCTCACCACCGAAACACAGGGAGTTAACCGGCAATGTTCGATGTAGCAGTTCACCGAGTTCAGTTCAACAAGTTCATCAAGTTCAGTTCACCGGAACAGTTCACCCAAGTCGCAGTCACGCCAATAAGTTTATAGTAGGTTGCAGCTCCGCGAATCCGTTGTTATATTGTTATAGTGTTATTTAGTGTCATTTAATTATTCTAAATATATTTCCTCTTATTACAAAACGTGAGTGATAACTTTATTCCTAAGACCTATCACCCACAACATTTATGTATTTTACTGCTACCTGATACATACGAAAAGTCTTAAATTCTTTATAAATTCGACAGTCCAAAAAATTCTATATCGACCGCTCTGGGGTTCGCGATCCACGGTGTGCGTACTGCTCTAGACCAGTGGTCTCGCGAACCCCTAAGACAGAAACTAATTTGATGGCGTGTATGTGGTCTTCTAAAACAAAGGAATTAATCTGCCTTTCTCTACCTAGTTAGTAATTTCACCTTTAATAAATGTTCTTACTTTTTCTGTCACTTGGCGTACTCCCAAGGATCATCTCATACATCACCCAGAAGACAACTTCCTTAGGCGTTAATATGACTACTTTTTCAAATAGTATATTAAACGAAAAGGACGAGTTCAGTAACCGCGATTTTACAGAGGATTTTAGATGTGCTGACAAACGACTTACGAACGAGTTTTTTATAGTATTTTTTCTATTTTGCGCACTTTTGTGCCATATCTAGATAAAGAAATTGCCGATATACATTGAGAAAGTTGTATCGTACTCGGCGAGCAATAACCCTACGCATATGAGTGCTGTTATGAGTTCATTACAGACGCAAAATAGAAAAATATAATTTTGAATACTACAATTGTATTGTTAAACCAAGATAAGTAATACGCATTGATACATTAAGGTAATTTTATTGAATAAGTTAAAATTAAACCAATAAAATTATATTGAGCTAAAACTCTGAAACTTGAGCTTGAGACTTTGAGCTAACTATTTTTTTAGAAACTAATTATGAGATGAAATAAAGAAATATACCGTTTGAAAGACAATTTAATATGCTTTAATTTGAGCTTCTTTTGTTTAACTTAGTGAAATTATAAAACTCTTGAAAAAAAAACATTATTTTTTTTATTACTAATAGAAATATGGTCATTGACAGTTGGCGTGCCCCAATAATAAATCGTTCGCCATTGCCTCTTGGGGGATGTTAAGCTACTTCTCTATAATCTTCTCTATAATCTACTGCAATAGTAAACATTGGTTAGTTTAGGTTAACCAGTGCTTATTATGGCAGTAACTTTTATTTACTGCAATAATAAGCACTGGTTAGGTTGGATTAGGTTTGATTAGGTTAGTATAGGTAGGCACACAGCCTTTTTGTTTATTATTATTTTTGAATTTATTTATTGGGGCAGGCATATCATTAACCTAAAAAGTGCCCATGTTTCTGAACGACATTGCATTGCGCATCGAGAAGATTTGGGTTTGGTTGATGTATGGAAACATGTATCTCTTATGCAAGATATTGAGACCTTCCTCAGGACAGTTTATACAAGTAGATCAGTAGATCAAAAATTAAAAAAGGAAAATTTGAAAAATTGGCTGCTGTTTTGCATCGAAATTGATTACAATTAAACCATTAATCGAGGTGCGTTTGTTATCTCGTTGGATGCTTGGATTAAAAATTACGAAAATCTAATAGAATATTGTAAGTAAGTCGTTGAATGTAATGATCCAATTTGTAAATATTGTTTGCAAATTCTAAATAATCCTCAGTATACTGTAGCTGACCGTATAGTATACTGTAGTCAACTGTACTCAGTCAGTATACTGTAGTCAACCGTGGGGTCTCAACTGCCTAATACCTTCTCAGGAAATTTGTCGTTGGGATTCGACGTTAAACCGCTAGTTCCCCCTTATTAAAATCTTAGTGCTAAGGTTGGATATGGCAGAGAAAAGAGCCGGTGCTCCGCACTGTTTGTTATGTTTTGTGAAGAATATTCTTAACTTAAATTTCTGATTTAACAAAAAAACAAGACAGGAGCAATAAAATTTAGTTTAGCATTTAGTGACAGTGTATATGTACTACAAAATTCGGAGAAATATTGCGATACTTTATGATATCATAGGAACTTTTCAAGCTTCTAGTGCTGAGTGCGAGAAGGGTTTCTGCACAATGATTCTAATTAAATCCAAACTTAAGAAGACATTAAATGCCGATCATTTAAATGATTTGACGAGGATTTAAATATACTTGGCAAATATACTCTACAAAGAATGGCTAAGTATGAAAGCCACTAAACGCTGCTAATGCGTCGACAATGTAATTAATTAATTTGTTTTGAGATTATAGATATTATTAACTATAATATAGTTAATAATTTGCTATAATAATTTTTGAAAATTTCGCAATATAATTAGCTTGATTTACATCTAGAATCTTAATTTAACAACAATATGATATACCCCTCAATAAACTTAATTTAACAACAATATGCTCCCCCTGCTTTGCGCTTTCAAAAGATTTTTGCACAATCATACTTTTGTGCCGCGCTGCCAGTGAAAAAATTAGAGGGGACATTAAATGAGGCACGAAGCGTAGCTCGAATTTGTCATTTAATCTCATCCCATAATGGTGGCTGGTCACTACATAACCCGAAAACCGATTTCTGTAATATAATCTTGCACAATTCTACGGTAATCGGTCATCTTGCGGTGTGCGGCTTTGCACTGTCATGCATAAAGATAAATTCTTCTCCAATGTAGTCAACGCAAGGTACCACATGAATTGCTAATATCTCCTCGATGTACCTAGCACCCGTTAAACCACCTTTTCCATGACCGCGGGTGCTCCTAATGTTGAAAGCAGTGCTTCCATATAAATTGCACCCTAGATCATGCAGAAACTACCTCCATAAACAGTCCGCTCTAGAATGCAGCATTTTGCAAATCGCTATGTTGGTCTACGGAACACTTTTCTTCTTCGGCCGCTACCATAGAGGCATATTTTGGTCTCACCTGAGAACAGAACAGAGCCCCATTGTTCCAAAGTCAGGTTTAAATCTACCCTTGCAATGCGCAGGCGTGCTTGATGATGAACTAGGGTAAATTTTTGACAAACTGGAGATGTCTTAGGGGTCAAATTAATTTCCGGCAGTCTTCGTCTTACTGTACACTGACTAATAGCCACTCTTCGAACATTACAGAGCTGTTGCTGCAGTTAAACAGCATTAAGGTAACGATTTCTTAATGCTGTTGTCACAATAAAGGGGTCATCCTGAATCATTGTAAATCTCGTTCTGCCTGTACCAGGTCGTTTATGGAAGGATCAAGTCTCCCCATAACGTTGGAACACTCTTCGAACCGCGGTGCGTGTTATATCTAGTTATCGAGCAACAGCTCGCTTGCTAAGTCCATTCTCGATTAAAACAGAAACTTTAAAATAACACTTAAAACTTATCAAATTATTGAAAACAAATAATGTGCAAATTTTAATTACTTTACAGGCAATAATTACAATCTTTCATAACTTCCTTATTCTCTTTATAATCACCACATAAATACGTTCGTTCTTGTTTAACGGTTGCTACGCCTATAAACGATAAGCATTTTTAAATAAATAAATTTAAACTCATATTAAAGAATATTAAATTATCTTTCAAACGGAATGTTTCCTTATGTCATCACATAAATAGTTTCTAAAAAAAATAGATGTCAAATTTTCAGTGGGACAATTTCTATGCACGCAAGTTATGTTCTTGTGTATATTTTTAGAAGTTTCCACCTTTTATAATGAATCCACAAATAATTATTCGATTATAAAATAACATTAAATCTGTTTTTTTTTTATAAAATAATTATTTTCGCAATAATTTTCCTAAATAATTTATTTTACTGCAGTTCACTAATTCCGGGATGCAAATACAAATGTCAGTATATGTTTAATGACATTTCTAGCGAAAGCACATATAATAAAAGTATAGCTATTTTAACTATAGCTATTTTAATTTTTAAGAAAAAAAAATTCTTAAAAGTTAAAAAAATGCATTTTTCAAAAACTTCAGTTAAGTGGCATTTCCAGTTACATTTCTAAAATTTGTAGTTGTAGATTGTAGTTGGTGACTTGTACTGCGACCTTTATAGATCTATTGTACTCCAAAATTTCTAGTTATTCTTACATTTTCCAAGTGAAATCTAAAGTAATAGACTTATTTTCGAGGGTAATTATGTGATTTTTTTTGAGCAGTCCTTCTTTTGGTGGAGCCCTAAGCAACTGCTTTTTTGGCTATACATAAGTCTGGTCCTGTTTTTAGTGGACATTTTCAGTTTCTTTTCGATAGCGTCTTATAAAAACAAAAATATTATGCAGTTTCTTATTTTAATTTTTTTTCAGATTCAATAATGTGTTATTTTATAAATAATTGTTTAATGTCTAAAGTACTATCATTCATTAATTATCTTGAAAATCTATTTCTGGTTTCCTTCAAACAGCTGTGAACGACCCCTAGCTGAACTTTATACAACAGTAAATCAATAATAAATAAATAAATTAGTCTCACTAACATAAAAACTTCACATACCGATGGACAGTCGAGAGTCTAAATTAGAGGTTCCCAAACTTTTTTTGCTGCTAAATTTCTACCATATTTCCAAAACTCGCCAAAAAATACGAAGATTAGATCTAACGATGGAAATTGCTTCGCGCCTGAGTTCCAATCCTAAATTCGGAGTTGTAAAAATAAAGAGAAAAACAATATATTTTCTTGTGTTCTATTTATTTATCTAAGTAAAATAATTAGACTTATAGAAATAAATTAAGAAATAAATAGAATTAAAATTAAACATTAATAACGTACCGTAACTTCAACAATGAATATCAACAATTAAAAATAGTCATAATTTTATTGGGAGGGATGAATTTGCTAGATTGACAGCAAATTATCAATATTTGGCTTCAGTTTTGTAAGAAATAACCGAAAATCTCCTCATTCTGTGTTGTTGAATCTGCTCCTTTTTTTATTCATAGGTTTGTAACGACACTGAAACTTTTTTCGACAAGATATGAAGACGGAAACGTTATTAAAAGTTTTATCGCAATTTCGCACAGCCCAGGATATTTTGCGGGCATTTCTGCCTGCAGTCCAAATGTTTGATAACCGTTTTTAAATCTCACCTTCAGCTCCTCATTGGTGCTAAGTTAAGTAGCTAAGTACCTCCTCTTGCAATACCATATTCGCCATTTCCAATTCATTAAATGGATTTATGATCCATGGTGATATTTCAAAGCGTCAGAATAGCTTCAAATCTATTTTTGAAGTCATGATGCAGGGCATTCAAATGTTGAACGTATGTCTGAATATCCTCATAAGATATTCTGCCTGTGACAAGTTTGGAAACTGGGAGATGTTGTGCCGATTAATATTTTCCTTCATAAATTTCAATTACCCAAGAAAAGATTCGAAATTACATTCTTTATTTTTATTAAATTTAGATTGTCCCGTTGAAGCTGCAAGTTAATGTAATTAATTTTTTTGAACAAATCTGTCAAATACGCGGTGTCTTCTTTCAACTTGATTAGGTTTTCTTTTAAATCTAGATCTTTACATTCCAGAAAATCTATAAATGATTCAAAAAGTGAGTAAATTCTTGTTAAAGATACACTTTTCGACAGCGATCGTACTTCAGTATGTAAGAGCAATCATTTACGTCGCACAATTGTGCAAATAAACGGTATTCAACCCGTGATTGACCCTATCATAAAATATTCAAATGAAATATTTTTGGAACAGTTCGGGCTTTACTATATGTACCCAGTCATAAACAAACGAAACATTTTTAGGAATTGTTGGGAGATTATAATAATGACCCTGTCCTAAAATAATCGAATAAAATAGTTTTGGAACTGTTCGAAGATTATATTGAAACTCTCAATACGACCATTTTTCTTCGAAATACAGGCTGTAAAATTTGAAAAATTCTCCGAAACTTACGAAAAAATTTACGAATTTTTTTTAGCTCCCTTAATATTTTTTTAAAGTTTATTATCTGCCTACATTGATAGGTAAAGCCAAGTCAACGTTGTTGTTCTTTACTATCGAAATTAGGTAAATTTTCGTGAACCCCACTTGTAAACCCCCATTTTTTTCACACCAACGTATACCATTGTGTCTCCCATGGACTCCTGGGGATCCACCTGGACCACTTTAGGAAACACTGGTCTAGACCAACTTTTTAAATTAACGATTTTTTTCTAATTGTCTTTATTTCGCAGAATTATTAATTTACAGAAACTCAAAGTATATTGGCGGATATTGAGAGAGTTTTGGTATTATTTGCTAATCTTGAATGAACCGAATTAGCAATTAATAACATTAAACTGTATGTAACTACAAATAAAATATAGATCTTCCATTAATAAATGTACAAGGTTTAGATTGAGAATTTATATACCTAAAGTGCTAATGATCCTATATAAATGCCGGAAAAAGAGAAATAAAAGAGATTCCCAGATTAGGAATAATAAATTTGAAAGCATTTTACTTCGCAGTGTGTACCAAAAAGTAATTTCGTTCGTACCAGGTCAATCTTCATTGATAAAACCTTCTCGATTTGTTTGTATTCACAACGAGTTTGTTCTGTTGTTCGATTTTTTAATGGTAATTTATCATGATATGAGTAAATAAAGTTACAAAGGCCGCATCAGACGTGAAAACCATTAATTTTCGTAAAAGTTTTGGTTTTATGGGAGGATTAACTTAGGCGTGTAATGTATGCGTGAATGAGAAAGGATAAGTAGAAATGGATGCGTAGACTCATATAAATTGCATTACATGAGAAGTAAACGGTGTTTTTTCTTTGGAATATTGCCGTAGATGTTATTTGAGGTAATATATTCATCTAGACAAGATAATTTGAGAGATTTTGTCTAGACACAATAGACATGGTTCATAATTATTCTGTATTAATGGATTGAAATAGAGATGGAGAAAGAATATGTATATATTTTTAACACTATGAGTTAATTATTTTTATGTAAAAGTATTTTTCAGAAAATATTAGACAGAAAATATAGGCTACACAATGGAGATAAGATTGTTTTAATAAGACTTGATGGACAAATTGGATTAAATAGACTAAGGCCGAGGCCGCACTACGGTTATTTCCCGCGAGCGGTAACCGTTCGAGAAACACACAGTACGCTACGGGAAAAATCAGTCGCGGTTAAGTAAAAAACCTAACCTAACCGTTATAACCGCTAAACCGCTCGAGAAACACACAGTACGCTACGGGAAAAGTCAGTCGCGGGAAAAAACCGCAAGTGAGGCCGCTTATATTGGCTTACTTGAGTCACATTTGATTAAAAACCGCGGCGGTTTTGCCGTAGTGCGGCCTAGGCCTTAATTAGACTAAATCAACTAATCAGAAAACTAGACCCACAAAATAAATTAGATTTACAAGACTTACGTCTGCAGACGCAACCTTAACTCATTGTCAGCTTGAGCCTTACAAAAACCTAACTAGATAGACGAGACATACGCGACTATATAGACAGGACTATACAGAGAATAGCGTATTAGGTAAACATGCGGCAAAAATTCAAGGGGTTATTACTCACTTCTGAAAAACCCTTTGTTACGAAGATACAGGGTAAACTAAAAAACTAGGCACACAAAAAACTAAAACACAGGGTGAAAACCAGGTTTTCACCCTGTGTAAACCAGGTTTACACAGTCTGGATAGAAGCATCTTCTCGTTATTGGGTGCCGAAATTTTTCAGACACAGCAGGCTTGTTTCTAATTGAGTTATACTCGGCAATTATCGGAAATCGTAATTCGACCAAATTTGCCACTGGAGAACGTTAAACTAGTGACTTCAGATAGCCCCATAAGAAATAATCCATGGGGTTTAAGTCTGGGGATCAATCAGGATCAAGGGTAGGTCATCTGTGAGCCCCACTTTGACCAATCCAGCGATCTCCGTATGTTGCTGTTAAAAAATAATTGTGCATAAACCGAATTACAATTATTGTCGCCAATTGCACATCCTGCAGCAACTCGGGCAGTGTTCCTTCTAAAATGTTGCGATACATCGCTCCAGTAAGTCTTGCTGATAGAAAGGTCCAATTAGATAGTCACCCGACAGTTCCAACTAAAACATTCAAGGAGAACTGATGTTGAAATCGATCTTCACATACCTTATGCGGATTTTCATCTGTCCACACATAGTTCTTTTGAAAATTCCTTATTGCATTTCTTAAGAAACTTGCTTCATCGATGAAAAGAATCTGTATCAGGAATTGAGCTATTAGAACTATTGTTTGCAAGAGCCATTGACATAACGCAACACGTGGACGATAATCATTAGGTAGTAGTGGCTGAACACGTTGAATGTGGTATGGATACAACAAAATGCGAGAAAAGTATTTTCAAAACTTTCCAATGACTTACATTCATAGTATTGGCAATTTGTCTCGTATTGTTGGTTCTTCCTTTATCATGTCTAGCACATTCTGATCCAGTTGTACCCGTTCTTCCTGTCATTAATTTTCCTGGCCCTCCATTTCATTTCAATGTGCCTGTTTCACGAAGATGTCGGTGAATTTTCGGCCGATTGTATTATTAATTATTATAATTATTGTATTAATATTCGTCGGTGAATATTCGAAAGATTTTTCGGCCGGGAATATTACGGCTAGGAAGCCGTTCAATGTACAATCGTTTAGCTTGTAATAAATTGCTATCAGCAAGCCCATACATGAAATGCATTTCAGTCATCTAGGCGTTCGTATACATGGTAGAGGACTTCACTAACTATTTAAGACACACAATAGCTAAACTTTACTCAATTTTCGATCGATGTACTACTTGTGTGACCACTTGTACATTAGTAGATAAAACAGCCGTTCCAAGTTATCGCCAACCATTTTTTATACTTGATAAACTCATAAATTTTTTGTACTTGATAAACTCATTGGCGTTCGCCACACTTTTATTTACATTAATGATTTTAACATATATCGAAAATGGTGGTCGCAAATTTTGTTCACTTGGAAATCTTCGAAACAAGGTTTTTCAAAAATCATCATAGGATAAAATATGCTTAGAATAGGCCAATGAATAACCCCTTCTTTAACACATATTTACCTAACACCCTGTATAGGAAATAGAAGTCATTATCAAGCAGATAAGATTGGAGATGATAGACATAAAATACTACACATACAAGATTATACAAGCAAGACTAGTAACATGGAACTAAAATATTGTATTTCTCTACTTAGATTTATGTGTAGTATCGTTCATGAAGGAACAGTAAACGGGTCCGTGAAATGAGCGAATTTTATCGCTTTACAGTTTTGACTATCTAGTAGTGTAATATAACTGCCCACTATAGTGATTTTAAAATATATTAATTTAGTATATTCTACTTGCAATTAGTCTAAATATATTTGTATCTGTATAGTATTATATCTGATTAATTAGTCACGTATGTTAATCTCGTTGGTCTAGTGCGTCTAATCGTCTGTATAGTGTTGTGTACCTATTGTTGACCGTTCAGTTTAGTTTTTATTTGTAATCTCTATATAGTTTCGTCTGTCGCGTCTTGTGTATCTTAATTAGCCTCAGCTTGAATGTCTTGTGTGGTCTTCTATTCTGGGTTTGGCAACTGTTTATGCTTAGCTGCTTTTTTATCGGTATATTCTTGCTTATTTAATCTTTTGTCTGTTTTCTTCGGTCTTCGTTTTGTTTTAGTCTTCTCTGTCTAAATTATCTGTTTAGTATTGTCTATATTGCCATGTCTGAATAATATTCTGTTTACTTTTTCTGCCTTGTCCAATTTTTATAGTCTTATCGGTTTGGTATTGCTAGTCTTCCATTACTTTTTTGTAACGATAACGCCTTATTTCGAATATTTATGTGTGTCCTTGCTTCAATTAGTAATTTTCTGTGCCTATGTCCATCAAAAGATATAGTTTATCATTAAGTAACATAAGTATAATATATTGCTCTCTTTTAGGAGTAGCTCTAATTAAGCTTTTTATGGTACGCTTTTGAATTGCTGGGGATAATTGTACATCAAAGAGAGCTTTCATACTTCAGAAATGTCTATTTAAACAGAGTTAACAATAACGAAATATACACGTTTTATATATAATTGTTACCGATATTTCAGTTCTAGTGAAAGATTTCCTTTGTATTTTATAAATATTTTATTAATGTTAGCATAATAAGAGGATTATGAAGTATTGCAAAATATTTCGTCTTTAAAATATTTTTTTGTTTCATCATTTTCTATTTTAAGTTTAATCAAAAATTCAGATTATTGTTTTTTTTTGAATTTGTAGCAAACTCCATCAAAATTTTTTACGTTGTCTATTTGATCTCAACATAACCTCGCCAGGTTTATTACATTAAACCACCAGATTTAGCTTTCAACTAAATTAAACTGCCCGTATGTTTTATTATACAAAATAAAAAAAAAAACCTAAAATTGCTGTAATTACTTAGCAAATTATTCTATAGGCAGACACAGCGACCATAAGTCTAAATAACATTCCCTTTACTTTTATACAAAAACACTTTGATGTAAGTAACGAAATTGTTTCTCTATCAGAAGCTGTAAACTGTAAGCTGTAATGTAAAAAGTTTAATGAAGTTTATTTGTCTATTATGTGATAACTGAGAGTGACAACTTAATTTAGGTTCACTTGATAAAATTACTACTTGTTATAATAGTATATTACAGAATGAGTTCAATAAGCGCGATTTTTCAGCACGCGTCCATGTTTAGGACAAGTGCAATAATGGACAAGTGCGAAAAACGCTAACGCTTTAAATGTAACGTTAATAAAAACGTTATGAATGAGTTTTTTTATACTATGTTTTCTATTTTGCACCGTTTTATGCCATTTATAAGTAAAAAAATCGCCGAAACATAATGAGAAAATTGAATCGCACTCTGCACTCTTTAATGACTTCATTATAGACGCAAAATAGAAAAAGTATATAACTTCTGACCCCATTTTACACGTTTAGTTAGACCGAAAATGTTTAATTTGATTTAGAAAAAATAGGTTTAGTATGGGCTATTTTCCTATAAAAATGTACTTTTTCATGAAATATCTAATTTAAAAAATATTACTTACTAATCTTTGTAGAATAACCATATTTAATAATTCTTATAAAATATAGTATTTGAGTTTCTTGACGATTGTAAGAAATAAAACAATGAGAAATAAACTTTATGATTAATATTTTTATCTCGGTTCAATATTCAAGTTGAAAATATCGATAGGATAAGAATTTTCACGAGAGAACTTTCTTTCTTTCCAACAAAAATGTGTATTTTTAACA